>SRQA01000447.1:0-22553 GCA_018360365.1 Claviceps citrina | reverse complement strand
GGGGGGGAGTTGGTGGTTAAGAGCAATTGGGACTCGGGCCAAGGGCATGTGAATGGTTGCCGAGGCCTGACATCATGAGCTGTATGTACTGTACCAGTACAATGCAGTCAGTCTGTGGCCTTTTCTTGCCCCTCGTCGCCCACTCGGTACAGCTTGCTAGAGCCTAGGAGTGCTGTAGCGGAGCCTGCTGCCTGTGTAACTGTGTACAGTGTGAGTGTCTCCGACCCCCAGCTTCTCCGCTACAGCCTACAGGCTACAGCCCACAATTGCTGTGCTGGGCCCTGGGGCTAGCCGCATAGGGCACAGCGGGGGCGCGCGCTAGAGCCTAGGAACCCCCGCCCGCGCGGGGTGCTG
The DNA here is from genome assembly GCA_018360365.1 of Claviceps citrina. Taxonomy (NCBI): domain Eukaryota; kingdom Fungi; phylum Ascomycota; class Sordariomycetes; order Hypocreales; family Clavicipitaceae; genus Claviceps; species Claviceps citrina. The sequence continues at coordinate 22,199 of SRQA01000447.1, read as the reverse complement.
GAGAGTAGAGAGTAGCAGAGACCCCAATGTAAAGAGATCTGAATCTATCGAATTTGTCCATCATTCGTCCTGTAGAAAACAAGCATGCTGGAAAAAAAAAAAAAAAAAAACAGACGTCACCCTGTTTACATGGAGTAGAGTATTGTACATTGGAAGCAGAGATGAGGACCTAGCCTGTGCCCTGTCCTTCCGCCATCCGCCTGGTTCTGCATATCTAGCTCGTGCTCGGCGACTGGTCAACATCAGTCGCCTTGCCGGGCACCAACCACCTTAACCCTTTCTAAGTGTGACAAGTCTACACAAGCTTGCTCTCGTCTTGTAGTATCCCGGAATGGATGCTACAGCTCCCAGTCTGGGACGGCAAAGTCCCGCTTCTGGGGCCAGTGCTCCTGCCTGCAATGGTCAGCTCGTTAGCAAAGAGACGAAGAAGAAAGCCTTGGGGCGGGCGCAGAGGGGGGCGGGGGTAGTCCATTCGTGAGCATTACCTCGTCAGCAACAGCGTGGCCATCCTCCTCCTCCTCTCCGAGATGTCCGCCGCGGCCGTCAAGCGCAGCCAGTCGCCCAGCCAGCTCCGCAACTCGGTCTCGCTCTTCCCAAGCACGTCAATGCCCCGTTCCGCACACGCGATGCGCAGCTCCTCCGTCTCCAAGCCCATGGGGCCGCCATCCTCAACGAGGTTCCTGTCGTCGCCCTCGAGGAAGGCCATGCGCAGCTGGCCCTTGATCTGCCACATGCCCGGGACCGTGAAGCCCAGACGATCCCACATGGTGCCCGACAGGTGTAGGCTCCGGAGGACGTGCTTCCTCGCAACGTCGGCGCCGAGCCGTGGACTGAGCGGCCCGTGGGGGAACCGTGTCTCGAGCTCGTCAAAGGCCGTCCGGCGGCGCTGCTCCGCCCTCTCGAGGCCGGAATGCAGCTGCCTGGGTATGCGGCACGTGTACGGCACCACGCCATCGACGTACACCACCACCAGGGCCGTGAATTCCCCGATGACGAGGAGCATGAGCCCGAAGAGCGGGAGACGCAGCATGTCGTGCCGCACGCGCCAGAGGAGCACCCAGTCGGCGCGGGAGAACGTCTTGGGAACATGGCGCGGCTTCCAGATCGAAGGCCGGTCCTCTGCGGGCGTCTTGTCCAGCTTCTCCTTGAGGAGGCGTCGGTTCGCCAGCACGGCTTTCAACCCATCCTTGTAGAATCGGAGGTACCCCTTTCCGAGCTGGAAGAGGTACTGGAACGTCGAGTCGCACGCGCTTCGCCGGGGCACGTCAAGCAACGGGGGGCGCGTCGAGGCTGGAGGGTTGAGCAGCGCGCTTTTCGCGATTCGGGTCTCGCCATGGTTGCTGCCAGTGTTTCTGCCGCTGTGGCCTTGGCGCTGCTGCTGATGGCTGAGGAGGAGTTGGACAGTCGAGGGGCCGAAGAGAAGACGGCCTGCGTGAGGGTGCGCGCAGAGCCGCCAGGGAAGTCGCGCAACGCTCATGGCGGTTGGTTTTTTTTTTTTTTTTGGAGAGGGCGATTTTTTTGCACTTGCTGATTCACATGGAGTAGAGTCAGAGATTGGAGGTGCGCGTCTCCAAAATGGTCATGGATGACATGTAGCTCATGATTGGGCAGGTGCCGCTGCATGTCATTGGCTGGAGCCGGGGAGCGTGTGGCAGACAGTGTAACATGTATCGAGATTCGACAAGGCCAACTCAGATCGATTCAAAATGGAGCTTCATGGAGCATGTCTTGTGGATTCTATCTTTACTCCCGTAGTGTGTGCAGTCGACAACGCAAATGCGAACGTCATGCTTTTGGCTCCTGGTCGATGAACCCATCGAATCATGGGGCACCACATCAAGCCGGTGGCCAATCCCGAGTTGCCGGGCTTTGGCATTTGCCATTTACCCACCGGGGAGAAATTACGACAGCAAACCGCCCATGTCAATCTGGCAATGGACTCCGACCAAGACGTCTCTTCAAAACATTTGAATCATCCTGGTCTTTCTTGGTCCACCGTAACGACTACAATACTGAAGCGACAATGGTGCGCAAGGCTGCACGGCCTCGAAAGTGCCCATCCGGGGTCCATCCGGGGTCACTGTAAGCGGCTGACAGACAAAATGATGGTAGGTCCACGCCGATGCGTCCAACTTTGAGGACGGCGTCACCAAGCACGACGCGTATAAGCAGGTGCTGATGCAGGCGGAGGGGCTATGCATGGGTCAGCGTAACTGGGTGAGCTTGAAACCCTTTGTTTGAACGAATATACAAAATAAACGTCAGCAATGTGTATTGATACTGCGAGTAGGTTTGGTGAGCACGACTCCGTGGGCGAGGTGCTTGTTGTAATGAGATGCACTCCCTCTGACCCTCCTGTCCAGCAACTTGGCCAACTGTGCGTCTCTGCTCTGGCACGCATACAAATCGTTGCCCGCTCCAAGCAAAGAAGTCAACTGGGCAGGTGAGTGTCCCTGCAACCCCCTTTCGCCCCAACCGGAGAAAAGGGCTACCTTGCCGAGGGGCGGTGCCGGCTCCAATCTAACGGTCAGCCATGTCGGCACAGGTTTCTACGTTCTTGACCCGTCATCTACAGAGCCGCAGCTTATCCTAGGCCCGTTTCAAGGCAAGGTTGCTTGCCAGACCATACGCTTCGGAAGGGGCGTCTGCGGGACCGCCGCGGCCTCGCAGGAGACGCAGCTGGTGGCGGATGTGGACAAGTTCCCGGGCCACATTGCCTGCGACAGCGAGAGCAGAAGCGAGATCGTGGTGCCGATCCTGGCAGAGAAGAATGGTGAGCGGAGGGTGGTGGCCATTATTGACGTGGACTGCGCCGTTGAGGATGGATTTGATGCGCTGGACAAGAAGTATCTGGAGGAGGTGGCGTCGCTGTTGGGCAAGAGCTGTGATTGGTAGTCGGGGGATTTGGCGTCTATACTCTTTGTAAAAATAAATAAACAAAAAAAATAGAAGAAAAATAAAAGAAAAATAAATGGAACAAACCTGGTTACATAGGGTTGCGGCACCAACTTATATTCAGCGACGCGGAACAATGGCGCTGTACAATGCGTCTTTGCAAGGTCTTGCCTCTGAGTCAGCCAAGATGCTGCCCTTTGTGGACTTGAGACAAACTGTCTTGGCGTGATGACAAAAAAACACGGCTTCTTATTCATGTCTCAGGATATCGATCCGTCCCATCATCAACGACGAGTACATCAACGACACACCATGATCCGAATCGGGAATCCATGGTTCGCTGGCCAACCGATCTCCAAGCCTTTACAGAAAGGAAAGCTCCCCAGTTGTAGATCGGAAGATTGCGAGTGATTTTGCACGTCCTCGTGCCAAAGGGGAGATGAAGGCAACTCGCCGGCGGACTGTAGTCTGTCAGGACTCAGATGGACGGATTTTGGTGAACCCGGAAAGGGAAGGAAGGGCATTGTAATTTGTCCCCATGGTGCATTGATGCATCCACACTGACAATAAGCTCATCCAAGGCGCGTCATCGGCACTGGGTCCAAGGCGCTTGGCGAACGCGTCCCCATCGCGCCCAGCTTTGCTTGGAGGCGCGGCGGCAACCTTGCCCGTCGACGTCATGGCCTTGGCAGACTCTGCTGAGGTGTCGGCCGTGTTGCATCCCTACTCCCTAGGCAGCATAGCCAGCCATGATCGGCGTCGAGTCATGGTCCGAGGTCGGCTGCCTTGTGCTCGGCAACAGACGATTGTGTTTTCCCAGTCGTGACGCTAGCATTGGAGACAATTTGGGGAGCCAAGTCCGGAGGAAGCTTGCATATCCAACGTTGGGGGAATCCGAGCCCAGTCGGACAGCAAGAGGGAAATTGGCCACTCGCAGCGAATCGCTCGCTCACCAGCCACCGTGTTTCGATCAGGCGCCCCACGCCGCCAGCCTTCCTTGCACGGCCATTGGCAGTCATGGCCGCGATGGCCCTATGGCACCCACGATCCGCCGCGCACAGCATCGCCGCATTCGTCCTCCCAGCCACTCACTGCGGGCCTGGCACCCGGGCAAGCCCCCTGCAATCCTCCTGCGACCCCCTGCAAGCCCCCCTGGCGCAATGGACCCAAGCGCCAAACTCACGCGCAGCGCATGCGCAGCTTCCCGTGGCTGCCCCACGACGAATCGCATACCAGCCGTGACAAAACAAGCCGACGCCCTCTTCTCTGCTTCCCTCTCCTCACTACTTGCTGTTGTCAATCTCGCACTCGCACTCGCACTCGCACTCGCTCTCGCTCTCGCTCTCGCTCTCGCTCTCGCTCTCGCTCTCTTGTCTGTCGTTTCGGAAGTCCCTTTGATTCATACATTGCGTGCGCCACACGTCCATGTAAACAACAAGCTGGCGTCACTGTCGTTCAGAACTGGGCCAATTCCCATTTGTGCGCCAGTTTGACGCACCACCTGAACCGCGGTTCTCTCCTTACCTGCCAAAGCACCCGAGGCTCAGCGCAGAGGCAATCATGGCGGCCAAACCAAAGACTTTCAACCTCAAGGGTGGACATACCGCGGGCATCTTCGCCGATATGACCGTCGACGGGCCCGTGATTGGCACCTTGGTAGCCATCGTTGACCGGGCCAAGAACCTGCCCAACAGGAAGACGATTGGCAAGCAGGATCCATACTGTGCTGCGAGGTTGGGAAAAGAGGCCAAGAAGACGACGACGGACATCCGAGGGGGCCAAACGCCAAAATGGTAAGTTGAGTCTTCGTCTTTGAACCTCCTCCTGTCCATGTCGATGCTGCAGCGAACCTGATCCTGCCATCAAGACAGACACAAGCAACACACAATGTGTATCATGGCCCAAGTGATGACGGCATATTGACCAGACACAGGGACCAAGAACTTCGTTTCACCGTGCACGATTCTCCAGACTACTATCAGCTCAAGATGTCCGTTTTCAACGACGACAAGAAGACCGACTTGATCGGGGAGGCCTGGATCGATTTGAAAGACATCATTGTGCCCGGAGGTGGCCAAAATGACATGTGGCAGGGCCTGACATGTCGGGGCAAGTACGCTGGCGAAATCAGAGTAGAGATTACCTTTTACGACAGCCGGCCACGACCCGAGCGGCCAGCGGCCAAGCAGAGACAAAGGGGTTCGACAGAAAAGGACTCGGGCGCTTCCATGAAGCAGAGACCCGTCAAGAGGCGTCCCCTGCCCTCGGATCCTGTGACTGGCGAGACACCCGTTACGCCGCCTATCGCGGTTCCTGCGCCCCAAGAGCAGGTTCACACACCTCGATCTCAAGCCAAATCCGCATCGCAATCAGCATACATGGCCACACGATCACCCCTTCAGTCTGTCGAGTACAACACGTCTCCCCAGGGTGCCAGGCCGCAGACGGAACGGGATCCCCACACCCCATCACCACACTCGGCTCATCGTCATTGGCACCGCTCCCAAGAGTCATACGGAGGAACAACACCATTGCGCTATCAAGACGAACGGGGCTATAGCGAAAGGAGTCATCACGCACCCATCTACGACCAACACGACCAATGCGGCTCACGCACGTCCTTTTCCGAAGCGCAAGAGATGCCTGATGATGGTGTGGTGCCGTCTTCTTTCGAAGATTGCGCCCCTCCTCCGCCTCCAGCCCACGGTTCGAGGCAAAACAGCGCAGGACGAGATGCTAGTCACCACCACTATGACATCTCTCCGCAAAAATCACCAACGCCGATGCGGCAAGATGTGTTGAGGAGTGAAGCTAACAAACAGTCAGCACCCTCATACCCTGGTCAGCCCGTGTTCAAGGCATACGACCCGTCAATGTCGGCATCGATGCAAATCGCTTCTCGACACGATTCGCCGTATGATTCACCAGCTTCACAGCATCTGTCTCGAAGTCCTGGCTATAGCCCCATGTACAGTCCTCACCACAGGTCTATGCAGCCCACGGTTGAGGATGATCCAGACTCGCCGAGTGCAGGTTACAGGCAAAACGGGTCGCGCGCAGCACCGATTCAGGAGGATTTGGGATATCATGCCGGTTCTGGCATGTCTTCGCAAATCGTTCGCCGCTCTCCAGGCGCATCCGGCCAGTACCACGGCGGCCAATCTCCGCTTCACGATACGCGTGAGCATCCTGATACCACTGCTCACCCGCGGTCAGTCTCGCCGCTGCCTGCTATGGATTACTCAAACACGTCGTCGCAGGTGTCTCATGCCTCACAGTCGAGCCAGTACGTGCGGCTGAATCGGCGCAATGAGGTTGAGCATCCCCGGCCTCCGCGATCGTCAAGTTATGCACCTCCAGAAGTGCCTCTCCAATTGTCAGCGGGGGTCGACCTGGCACTCTCTCAGGAGTTTTCTGATCGCTCCTACAACGATCAGCGCTATGGCGAGCGTTACAGTGCTGCTCAACATGCAACTCCTACGCGTGGTCGACATCACAGCGAGGAGCCCCCCTGCTATACCAATTCATCTCACACATATGCACCACATTCCTACGATGGACGGTCTATCGTGACATATTCCAGTCGACCAGCTCAGCAAGCTACGAGACCAAGAAACTCTCCAAGCCCTAATCCCAGCCCGCAGCATCTGATTCGCAGGAAGTCTGTGAGCCCTGCTCCGCCATCAGCCGAGAACAGGAGGTTGTCCGATATCCCATTCAGTCCGGACTCATACGTTGCCCTCAACCCCAGCATGAATGCGCCTGGCGTGGCGGCTGCCTGTTCAGAGAACGTGGACCCCAGGGCAAAAATCATTGGGCACGACGGTCGCGAGATTGACCCGTCTGACTATCTGCCCATGGACACCTGGGCACCAGAGCCCGAGCCCAGAGGGAATGCCAAGCAGCCGTCACCTGAGCCCCGTGCCAGGCCATCCACTTCAGGCGCGCAGCCCATGCCGCCGCCGAGCGGTCGACGACCTCTTCGCATTGCCGCTCGTCCAGGTTCGATGCCGCCACAGCAACGGCCCTCTGCGCCGCCGTCGTACGGGCAGGCAGATGATGTGCGAACCCCTCCGGCCAGCGGTCGAAATCGTCTTCAAAAGAAGGCCGGCCGACCGTCTACTGGCTACGGTGGTCATCCAGCATCCGTCTCGTCGAGCCCGTTGGCTCCCATGTCGACTGACTGGTATCAGGAGAGTCAGATGCAGATGCAGTATACACCAACGAGGACTCATCGGGGACGATCCTTTGACCGTCCGAACGAGAACCACGCACCACAATATGGGTCAGGACCGCCGATTCCGGCCAAGATGCCTTTGTCAATCATGAGCGGGGCGCATGGCAATGGCGATGCGGACATGTCGTTGATGGAAGAGTTGCAGCGAATTGACATTGGGGCTGGTCGTTCCAGACGTCGTAGAGGTTATTGAAGTGAACATAGAAATATAGGAGGAAGAGGGAGAGGAAGAGAAACGGAGACGGTGTGATTTGAAGTGATTTCAAGATGCGCACCATGTTGATGTTTATGTATAGTAGATTTCTGCATTTTCCGTTTGTGAGTTTCGGAAAAAAAGGAAAAAGGGGGGGGTGGTTTCTTTTTATCAGAGCACGCCAAGCATACATAGATAGACTGGTTCACATAGATGATTTGCATGCAGGATTTGATTGATGGAATTGATTACATGATGTTGGGGGATTTGTGGCTTGCGATTGCTACAGATTGATTGCCGTTGAACCATATTTCGAGGGGACTTTTTTTGCGCCGTGATGCTGAAATTTGAAGCGAACATTGTTTGCAAATAGCCTTGGTCCATGAGCAGAATGCTGGAATTTGTACTAACCCTGTTCTGGCGATGTGGGTCTGCCACGCCCCGCGGCACCTGTTTTTATTGACCGCATTGGCATCTGGAGTGTGGCAGAAAAAAAAAACCATGCTGAGCGTTGATGCGCTGGCAAACCAAATCACCACTTGTGGCCAAAAAAAAAAAGAACACACCGGCAGCGCCCAAATCGAAAGCAAGAAGAAAAATGGCAACGGCTCAGGTGGGACCCCTCCCACAAGTCAAATTGCCGTCTGGCCCGTCGCCAGTCACGGCCGAACAGCGATACTGGAAGACGTTCAAGAACCAGCTGCTCATCCCCTCGCCGACGAGCTACCCCGTCACCAACATCTCGTACAGCAGTGATGTCTTCGTCGTCACGACAGGCACGCGGGTGCAAATCTACTCGAACCGCACGCGGAAGCTTCTCAAGACCATCACGCGCTTCGGCGACGTGGCCAGGAGCGGAGACATTCGCCGAGACGGCAAGGTCCTCGTGGCGGGCGACGACACGGGCCGCATGCAGGTGTTTGACGTCCACTCCAGGGCGATCCTCAAGACGTGGACGGAGCACAAGCAGCCCGTGTGGAAGACCCGGTTCTCGCCCACGGAACTGACGACCCTGCTGAGTGCGAGCGATGATCGGACGGTCCGCCTGTGGGATCTGCCGAGCAATGAGGCGACGACGACGTTTGTTGGGCACAGCGACTATGTGCGGTGCGCCAACTTCATGCCGGGGACAATGTCCAACATGGTCGTGTCGGGGAGCTACGATTCTACGGTCAGGCTCTGGGATCCCAGGACGGGGAGCAACACTGCTGTCATGACGTTCAAGCACGCTGCGCCCATTGAGGATGTGCTGTCGCTGCCATCCGGGACGACGGTTCTTGCGGCGGCGGAGAACTCCGTCAGCGTGCTGGACCTGGTAGCCGCGAGGCCGCTGCACTTGATCACCAACCATCAGAAGACGGTGACGTCGCTGAGCCTCGCGTCCAACGGGCAGCGCCTGGTGACGGGTGGTCTGGAGGGTCACGTCAAGGTGTTTGAGACGACGGGCTGGAACGTGGTCAACAGCGTCAAGTACCAGTCGCCCATCCTGTCACTGCAGGTGATCCCTTCCGGCAACGGGGCCGAAGCCAGCGACCGCCACCTGGCAGTGGGCATGCAGTCCGGCGTGCTGAGCATCAAGACCCGCCTCACCGGCGCCGAGGCCACCCGCGAGCGAGAGCGAGAGAAGGAAATGTCGGCGCTGCTCGCGGGAACGATCGGCTCGCACGATGCCAAGAAGTCGAAACGGAAGCGACGAATCGAGGCCGCCAGCCGCCTGGACCTGGTGGGCGAGGGGCCCGACGTGGTCATCGCCAACGAGCCGCGCGCCTCGAGGAAGAAGGAACGGCCGTGGCAGAAGGACCTCCGTCATGCGCGGTACGGCAGCGCCCTGGACCAGGTGCTGGATCGCTCGTCGGCAGAGTACTCGCCCGTCAATGTGCTCACGCTGCTGCTGGCGCTGCGCCACCGGAGCGCCATGCGCGATGCCCTCGAGCACAGGGACGAGGTGAGCGTCGAGCCCGTCCTCAAGTGGGTGTGCGGCCACATCTGCGACCCGCGGTACGTGAGCGTCTGTGTCGAGGTCGGCCTGCACCTCATCGACCTGTACGCCGAGTATGTCGGAGGCTCTGCCGAGTTGCACGACGGCTTCAGGACGCTGCATAGGCGGGTCAAGGCCGAGGTTGAAAATGCGCAGGTTGCGTGTCAGACGGGAGGGATGCTGGAGAGCCTGGCGGTTGGGGCCGCGTAGAATGGGGATGGATGGACGGGGTGGGGGGGTCAATTTCGTGTGATTTTTATTTTACTTTCCTTTCAATTGTTTTTCTTTCTTTTTTCTTCGTCAGGCTTTTCGCATTGCAACGGCGTTTTTTTGGACGAAATGGAAGAAGAGATGGCGCTGGAATTTTATGTACCCTACTACTGAAGCTGGGGGGGGGGTTGAAGGGAAAAGGGGGGAAAGGGGGATGTGTGGTGTGGTTGTGCCTTGTCTGGCAGATTTCATGACCACCGAGGGCCTCGTTTGCTTGCGATGTATGTAGTATAGTAAGTAGTTGGTGCAGCTGAATGAATGCTGCAATGCTGCTGGGGGTTTGATTGGCACATTGTGTTTTGTACAGAAATGCGTTGCTTGTAGTTTTGGACATTGGACGGAGCAGAAAGACGCATTTTTCTCTGCTGTCTGTTGGTGTAGAAACTTTGTCGTTTACTGCCGGGGTGTATTGTGAGGTGGGCGTGCCGTAGTGGTGGGCTATTGGTTCTCAATGCTGCTTTGCCACGGCATTAACCTTTTTTTCTTTCTTTGGAAGAAAATAAAATAAAATAAAATAAAGAAAAGAGTGTATGATTAAGAATATCACGCTCAGAACAGAGGCGTGCGTTTTCACACTCAATTGACCACGATGCACCACCGATATCCACGCCCGATGACGCTCAGCTCAAAGGAGGGACCAAAACATTAAGGAGACGCAACTCCCTGTCCCGGGTAGGCTCCAAAAGCGCAAAGCAGCACAAGACACAAACCACCACAAGCTTCTCAACCTGCTTGCTTGACCCGACCACCGTCTCTCTACCCCGAAGCTCAGCTGCGCACGACAGCTTTGACAGCAACGACCTCCTACATCACCATGTCTCGCCGCCCGGCAAAGGGCGACTACATTGAGACGGTAAGCGTCGGCCCCTGATCCAACGGGCAGAACAGCTCGCTCCACTCCCGACATCTGATGTTGAAACCCCCTCGGTTGCGGCGGCACCCAACCGCCCACCCCCCCTAGGACACAGGCAACAAGGTCGCCCGCAGGGCCATCCTCGTCGGCACGCAGAACATCATGCTCGGAGGCAAGACCGTCATCCAGCCCGAGGTGATGATCAGGGGGGATCTCGTCCGTACTGCGCAGCCCTCGGCACCGTCCTCCACGTCGACGTCGACGTCCACGTCCACGGCGCCGCCGTCCTCGACCGCCGTCGCCATAGGCCGCTACTGCTTCCTCTCGCGGGGGGTGCTTCTCCGCCCGCCGGGCCGCCTCTACAAGGGCTCGTATACGTACATGCCGCTGCGGCTGGGGGACCACGTCTTCGTGGGGCAGAACTCGGTGGTGCAGGCTGCGTCGGTGGGGAGCCACGTGCGCATAGGGCGGGACTGCATGGTGAATGAGTTTGCCATCGTGAAGGACTATGTGAGGATACTGGATGGTGCGGTGGTGCCGTCGTGTATGGTGATTCCGAGCTTCTCGGTCGTGGCCGGGAGGCCGGCCCGGGTGGTGGGGGAGGTGGCCGAGGGGGAGGTGGAGGACTTTGAGCTGAGGGACGCGTACAAGAGTGTTGGGAATAGTCCTGCTGTTGGGGCTGGGGGTGGGGTGAAGGCGTGAGGAGGACTCGGGAATGGGGGGGGGGGGGGGGGGGGGGGGACGTGACGACGAAGTCAATCTTCTTTCTTCTTCTTGGCCTGCGGTGTCAAAGCTGTTCATGAGGGTGGAGGGTACGATCGAATAGTGCCAGATCGATGGTGCTTGTTTGGACGGGGCAAGGAGGGGAGTAAGCACGGTGGAGAAGCGCATGTGTTCATGTATATTGATACCCCGAATAATGATGGAATGGTCGGCGACTCCTGAAGTGCATACATGCACACTGCCTTGCTACCAAGCCGTACGCGCACGCAGTATGTCGTGTGGACAGAAGACCGCATCATATGAAAAGCCATTCCTCCAGAAAAGCGTGTCACGTCTCGCGACTCTCTGCCACCGAATAGGCCTCCTTGATCCTCAGTCCCACCATCTCGCCGCTCCAATACGCCCCCGTCGCCGTGCCCAGAGCCACAAACGGCGCAGTGTGCTCGCCCGCGAACCAGACCCGCTGCCCCGGCAGGCCCTCCCTCATCGTCTCGACGTCCTCGTCGCCATGTTCCAGGCCGACCTGGAAATTGCAATAGCTGCCGCGCCCGGCGAGCTCGTCGTTGGACCACTCCGTCGCGAGGAACCCCACGGGCTGGCAGTCTTGAGAACCGGCACGGTAGTTGGGCAGTCTGGAGTAGTACGGATGGAAGAACGTCTTTAGGAATCCCGTCCTGGCGTCCTGGGTGGTCAAGCTGGCCAACGTGGTCGTCATGTGTCTTGACTGTTCGCCGAACGTGTAGAAGAGGAGCGTCGGATGCGCGTCTGGACCCTCTAGGCTTGCGAGCTCGACGGCCTCCTGGTGCCACTGGCGGGGGTTGGAGTCGGGAGCGTACTCGGGCGTGAGCCACTCTATGAAGCCGTTGACTTGCTGGTCCTGAGGGAGCTGGAGCCAGAAGGCGTGCGGGAAGCTGATGTAGACCTACTATGGCTTAGCCTAGCACTGCCTTTTATTCTTTTCTATTCGTTTTGTTTTCGTTTGTTGTTTTTTTTTTTTTTGAAAACTTTTTTCGATTGTCTGACCTTTTCTAGACATCCGTAGCCGACCGATTCGATGGCCTGCGTTAGTCGAGGGGGCAGAGGAGGCAAAAAGGCAGACGGGTTGCGCTTCAGCCAGCCAAGGGGTGTGGTGATGACTGCCTCGTCGAACGAGAGAGTCTCCCCGCTTGCAAGCCGTATCTCTACTTTGCCGCCACCATCTGAGGGATACTGTATCTGCTGGACTTTGGAATGAAACCTGATGTCAGCTCTTGCGAGGGCTGGTGCAGCAACGTGGTCGAGTATCTTCCGATAAGTGCCTGCACAGAACAGATTTTCTAACCATTGTTAGCGCTTTCGAGCCACGAGACGGTACTGATGTATATGAATATATAGAAATAAGAATATATCATCCCCTTGACTGGCAGGACCGTACCCCCTTCGATACATTCCTCGAGCCAAAAGTATTTCAGGCTTTGACGAGAAACCGGGCTGCCGACAAAGGCCCCCCACATTTCGGCCATGTCCAAGACGATTTTCCGTCTTCTCTCATGATCCGGGTCCGTATCAGGGATCAGCTGCGGTATGCGTTCGTGAAAAAAGTCGAGCAAGCTCTTGTTCCTGTCCGTCTCGGGCCCCGAGTCGTGGGAATGCCCAAACGCCTGCTGCACAACATCCCACACCATGGTGCTGCACTGGTTGCCTTCCTCACGGGGCAACAAGACGCCGGCCGAGGTATAGGCCCAGGTGTCATGATCCAGGCTTCGCACGGGAGTCCCGGTGCTCTCGGCTATTTCGAGAATCGGGTTATCGTCTGTGCCGTGGATCCAGTTGGGCCCCAGATCGACAGAGTGGCCGTTGGCGAGGCGCTGCTGGTGGACGCGACCGCCGACGCGATCTCGGGCTTCCAGTATGGTGACCTTGAAGCCGTTTTGGAGGAGGATGTCTGCGCAGCGGAGGCCGGACAGGCCGGCGCCTACGATGACGACGTGGGAGCCAGAGGGGGGAGAGGACCGAGGCTGTGAATGGGACGGTGTGGGCGAGGGGTGTGAGTGATGCTTGTGCATGGTGAGTGTGGGCGGGGGCTCCCGTCAAGCACAGGACATGAATTCTGATCAAAGGACCATGTGTGACTACGCGATTGATGGGCTCAGGACAGCTGGGCTGGTGTGGAGGACTGATGTGGAGGACTGATGTAGACGGCTGGTATGGACGGCTGGCCGGGTCAGGTGGTGCCCGGGTGCCTGTTGAAGCCATCACGAGCGGCGAGAGACCCTCCATCAGCCAGCCAATGGGCACGCAGGTCTCGAGGAGGACGAGTCTGGCGTGCTCTGCGTCCGACTCGGGACTCTGGAGTGCGACGAGCATTCGTTCTGCAACCCTTTTCGCCCCTTTGGCCTACCTTTTTCCCTAATAGTCGTAGGGTGAAACTACATTTTAATGCGCGCGCTCTGGTTGCCGCGACGGTTCCGAGTTGGCTGGCTGGGTTGGCTGGGCTGGGCTGGCTGGGCTCAAGAGTCAACCAGCGCCCCGCGCCCCGCGCCTTCTGACCCGTGCTGCGCTTGTCCACGCCACCACCCGGCCCCTGCGCTGCACCTCGGCCTGCACCTCAGCCTGCACCTCAGCCTGCGGACTGGACTATGTCACCATGTCACCGTCTCGTTTGGCCTCGCCTCCGGGGTCCGCAACCTCGCGTCTCAACATCCGCCATCCGCCATCCGCCATCCGCCATCCGCCATCCGCCATCGAGCATAGACATAAACGGCAGTAGAACCATCAGGACAAACACAAACATGCGGGCCAGCTCGCGCTAGGATAGACTGCCTCCGTAGCCTCCGTTGTCTCCAACACCTCACCTCTCCGGGCCACCGCTTTCTTTCAAACATCTCCCTCGGCTGGACCCGCAGCATGACTTGCCTCCCCGCGTCTGGTCAAGAGCTGGTCATCTCATAACGACCGTGTGCCTCTGCTTCGTTGGGAAAGCGCACCAAAAGTCCCTCAAGCTCCGAATCTGCCCCGGCATCCATCAACATGGCGGCGCTGGCGCTCTTTCAGTCCTTTCGAGGCTCCGGCATGCCGAAGCGACTGCTTCGGTATGCCCTCTCACGCCTGGACCTGCTAGATGCCGAAGCCCTGGATATGGACAACCTCGACCTGGCACTAGGAAGAAACACAGTCTTAGAATTCAGAGATGTAGGAATCAAACGAAAAGTACGTGTTGGCCATCCCCTTGCAAACAGCCTTTGTTCTCGCGTGCTAAACTTCCATCCACGCACAGAAGCTCCAGAAGCTGCTCAGTCTGCCTCCTGCGTTCGGTCTCGAGAAAGCAAAGGTTGTTGTCCTTCGTATAACCATCCCGATGGACTTTTATACCAGCCCCATCATGGTCGAAGTTGATGGAGTCGACGTTTGCTTGAAAGTGCTGGTGGGCGCTGCTTCCACCTTCGCCCAAGCATCCAGCACACAGCCACCTCAGGATCCGACCTCCCTCGTCCCCAACACGGCCGATCTCGCACAGTCCTTTTTGGAAACAGAGCCTGTTTCAGAGAGGCGGCAGCTTGAAAACGCATTAGCCGCGGAAACCAGTGACTTGGGTGCCTCGGTGATCACGAGTGATGATGGGAGCGAGGACGATGCACAGTTTGGCACTGGCCAGCCGCTTTCGCTACCTGGCTTTCTCACCGATTTCCTGCAAGGCGTTGTGGATAGAACTCAGGTCATGGTCAAGAATGTTGCTTTTGGGTTGGAGTTGGAAGTGCCGGGCGAGCTGCACTCGTCGAAACTGGAGCCCATCTCTTTCCAGGTCAGCCTGGGGAAGATCGAGGTGGAAGGGGTTACTTCGGGTGCGAAGACTAGCCAAGTTGGCCCATCAACAATAGTTCACCAGAAAGGCAAACGACACGTTTCTCTTTCTGATATCCGCGCTTGTCTCGTATCCGAAGTCGACGCATTTGCCGGACTGACTCGCTCTCCATCCATTGCGTCGCCAACTCTTGCTTCCTCGCCAGCCATGACACGGAATCCGCCTTCCAGACAAGCTACATTTCCATCCCGCGGGAGTTTCCAGGAACAGTCTATGGCGGCCCTCCAAGAGAGCTTTCGCCGGCGGCTGTCTGATGATGTCGAGTCTGACGGCTCAGACTATCTTGCTGATAGCGAGGATGCGCTGGCGATCCCATACGACATGTCAGACGTGGAAAGTGCTTTGGAGCATGACCCTGAACATGATGTTGATGAACAGGGACCCTCAACACCCCGGGCATCGACATATATCAACACCCACGATTTCCCGCGCTCTGCAGCCGTTTACCATCCCGCCATGACGGTGACACACTCGTTGTCAGCAGTGGAATCGGGCACTTCTGGCCAACTACCAGAGCTGGGCTCGATTTCGGACAATGACAATCTTGCGCATTCTGAGAACCACCATGAAGCAAATTCTCCAGGTCTGGGCCTGTGTGGCCCTCGCTATGACGAGACAGGCAGTACTCCCGGTACTCCTGGCACTCCCAGTGCTCAACCTAGCTCAATGGCTGCGTCTGTGGATGACTTGGCTCAGTCGCACCTGTACACTCATGAAGAAGCAGAGAGTATGTACATGAGTGCCTTCTCGCAGGCTAGTGAGTCGTCATCAAATCACCCGGACCAGGAAGAACCAATGAATACCGAAAAGATTGAGCAGCTCCAAGAAACTGAGACGGAGCTGGACAAACATCAAGCGGAAGTACAGCCTCGACCTCCTGAAAGCGCGCAAACCCAAACTGCCGATGCATCACCGCAACTGTCGCATGAAAAAGTGACAGAAGGAACTCTACCGGCAGAAGAATCTCATAAGGCAGACAATGTGTCGTCTGTAAAGGCAACGCCCAGGACACCAGTCATGCCGGGAGCATGGGATGAGAGTGCAGATGATGGTCCCTCGGCTCAAAAGCCTCGGTCGCTTGACCACGCAAAATGCGAATCTGACACAGACACAGAGAGCACCACTTCATCGCCCGCCTTCAGCAGAGCGTCGTTGTTGCCATCAAAAGATGAGACTATTCTCAATACCGCTGAGGATCTGGAAGACGATGGTGTCGCAACCCC
This sequence comes from Claviceps citrina, assembly GCA_018360365.1. NCBI lineage: Eukaryota > Fungi > Ascomycota > Sordariomycetes > Hypocreales > Clavicipitaceae > Claviceps > Claviceps citrina. The sequence continues at coordinate 5,986 of SRQA01000447.1, read as the reverse complement.
AAAAGGCCCCCCGAAGCTCGTCAAGGAGATTATGAGGCTTGACCATATTTCGGTATATATACAATCACCGCACCAGCATGTGCAATCTCAGGTCGACTCTCCCCAGTCGCCAAGCAGGGTGTCGCAGACATTGGGCCAGTCTTCCATCTACCCGCAAGCGCCTGGAGCCTTTTCAATACATAACGTCTCCCCTCCAAGAGATCCCCCGCAACCCTACAGCACAAACTCGAGTGAACACACAGCCTCTGGACAGGTGGAAGTAGAGCTGTCGCCCATCATCATCAGCTTCGATGCGTCCATCGCTTTTCTGTTGGTCATGGTTGTGGAGAGGGTGCTCAAAGCTATAAATAGTGACAAGCCCAGTGCTTCAGACGAATCGTCACCATCAACAGCTGCTGGTCATAAGCCGGCTTCCGGACCCTGCATCAAAGTAGCTGTTCAAGAAATAACCATCAATTTTCTGAATAGACTGAGTGGGCTGATTAATTCTACGCCGCACCGCAGAGATTACTCGTCTTTCGCCAACGATCAAGAAGTTCTCCTGAACATGACCCTACTCAACCTCAAAATATCGTCGACGCCCGTGGACCGAAAGGCAAAGATGGCCATGGCAGCGAGCCGGGCCGTTTTGCCGAAACAAGGTGACATACTGACCAGGGTTGAGTTGGAGAAATTCCGCTTTGGCTATGCGCAGGGCGATATTCTATCATTTGACCGGGCGAGACAAATGAGCAGTTCCACCAGAGACTCGTTCATTTCCACCGGGCACGACGTTTCAATCGAGATTTCCAAGGCCAATGATGCAACCAGAACCAATGTAGAAACGCTCCCGCTTGTTGTGCGGATTGACCTGCAGCGGCTCGATGAGACCTTTGGCTGGTTTGGCGGGCTGAGCAGCTTCTTGAACATGAGCGCGTCAATAACGTCGGGCGCTTCTCTCCCGTCAACCAAGCCTCAGGCTCTGCAGGCGGCATCGTCGCCGAAGCCAAGGGGTGTGCGGTTTGATGCCCCCATCGATCCGCAGGACAAATCGGCCATGTCACAGAACAATCTCAACCTACGCATCGGAGGCTCTTGGATTGAGCTCGTCGGAAAGGACTGCAGCCTCGTGGCGGAAACAAGCGCTCTCAAGCTCGTGAGTCGAGATGAAGGCATTGGAATTGGGTGCAGCAGACTGCGAATCTCGGGTCCATATCTCAAGAACTCATCGGCCGATCCTTCCATCATCACAGAGGTTGGAGGCATGAGACTTGAATTTCTCATGGGGCCCAAAGACACGGATCTGGAGAAGCTGCTGGAGCTCATCATTCCGTCCAAGGTCAAGTTTGACCACGAAAATGACGAAGTCATGGTTGACACTCTATTGCGCCAAAGGAGGAAGGGGTCGGTGTTGCGAGCCACGTTTGACACAGTGAACGTGTCAATCAAGAGTATTGCACAGCTGTCCGCTCTTCCCGCCCTTGGCGAGGAATTGAGCAAGTTGGCAGCCGTGGCGAAATACCTTCCAGAGGATGACCGCCCTGGATTGCTCACACTGACGCGAGTCAAGAAATTGTCTGTCGGCTGCGAGCTGTTTGAGAATATCGGACACATTGGTTGCGAGATGCGGGAAATCGAAGTGGGCCAGATCACCGTCCCGTCCCTCGTTGCGGTCGCTGTTCATGGCATTCATGTGAGACGAAATCAGACGGAAGAGCTGGTGAGCTCGAATCTATTCGAAGGCACAATGGAGACACCGTCCACGGGCGGCCCGGTTCTCATGGTGCGCATGATCGGAGACGAGATGGAACCCATGGTCAAGCTGAAGCTGCAGGACCTCAGGTTCGAATACAGGGTCGCCACCATCATGGACTTTTTGGACCTCGGCGTCGATGCCACGCCCCAGGACTTTGAAGCAGGTCTTGCTGCCTCTGTGGCGAATCTTGGCGACCAGGCACACAGCGTCCTGGCGCGACCCTGTCCAGGGAAGGCGACCGAGGAGAAGCCCAACTCGTCAAAGAGCAGAAGCAGACCAACCGTCCTCGACGTTGGGTTGAGGGACTGTGTCATTGGACTGAACCCTTACAAGCTCCCTTCAAAGCTGGTCGTAGCCTTGACTGACGCACACGTCGAAGCCGTGCTGCCCGACAACAGCCGGACCAAGCTGTCTGTTGGCATTCATAAAGCATCGATTCTCTTGACGGATGATGCCACAAAGATGCATGACGGCAGCACAGGAGGCCCGTCTGGGGGCCCGTCTGGAGCCGCCAGAGTGCGATCATCTTCGTCTGTTTCTCGACAAGTGGAAGAGATGTGTGCTCGTGGGTTTGTAGACATATGCTACATCTCGTCAGCCAGCGTGGTGACGTCCATCATCCCGGGTCCGGACAGCGAGACCAGGGTCGGAGTCGAAGTGCGAGATGACCTGCTCGTGTTGGAAACGTGCGCCGACTCGACCCAGACGCTCATGGCCCTTGCAAACGCGCTGAAGCCGCCCACGCCGCCATCCAAGGAGAACAAGTACAGGACCGAGGTGCTGCCCGTCCAGGACCTGCTGGCCTCCATTTCCGCCGAGGCGTTTGGGAGGCCAGAGGGCGAGTACGATTTCGACCAGGACTTTGCTGGCGCACAGGAAATGGCGGGCAGCATCTCCGAGGACGAGTTTGGAAGCGAGAGGATGCTGCCGGTCGACTCCCGCTTCTTCAGCTCGCACTCGGCGGGTGAGGAGCTGTTCGACGCGACCAAGAGCATCCACATGGCCAACATGTCCCAGTCCCAAGAGGTGTCGATGGAAGAAGACACGGGCGAAGGCGTCTTACTGATGCCTGGGTTCCATTCAGCGCCCAGCGAACTCATGGAGAGCACCAGTGATCTGGCCATCCACGACAATTTTTATGATCAGAATGCGCCGGAAGAAGACACGGCCCTGGTGTGGAATTCCAACACCAACTCGTACGACCGAGCACCGCCCAATCTGGTCAAGCAGAGCCTGTTCAAAGTGTCGGTGCGCGACGTGCACATGATTTGGAATCTCTTTGATGGCTATGATTGGGCCAAGACGCGGGACGTCATCACCAAAGCCGTCGAGGAGGTGGAAAGCAAAGCCACGGAGCGACAGGCTCGACGAACGGGCATGCAGGTCTACGAAGAGGACTTGGAGGACGAGGAGACCATTGGAGACTTTCTCTTCAACTCCATTTACATTGGCATCCCGTCGAACCGCGATCCGCGCGAGCTGACGCACGCCATCAACGAAGGACTCAACGACAATGCGACGGAAACGGAATCAGTCGCCACGACGGCCATGACCATGAATACCAACCGGACTGCCTGGCACAGCCACGCCAAGTCGAGGAAGCGACTTCGTCTGAACCGCAGCAAGCACCACAAGATCACCTTTGAGATGAAGGGAGTCAATGTCGACCTGTTCCTGTTCCCGCCCGAGAGCGGTGAGACGGTCAGCAGCATCGACGCTCGAGTGGAACACTTTGACATTTTCGACCACGTGCCCACGTCGACGTGGAAGAAGTTTGCGACCTATGACCAGGACCACGGGGAGCGCGAGATGGGCACAAGCATGATCCATGTCGAGCTGCTCAATGTCAAGCCGATCCCCCAGCTGGCGGCATCGGAGATGGTGGTTCGAGTGACGGTGCTACCGCTGCGGCTTCACGTGGACCAGGACGCGCTGGATTTCATCACTCGATTCTTCGAGTTCAAGGACGATCAGGTGCCGGTGCATGCCTCGCCCAGCGACGTGCCCTTTCTCCAGCGGGCCGAGATCATGGACATTCCGGTCAAGCTGGACTTCAAGCCCAAGCGGGTCGACTACGGTGGTCTCCGGTCCGGCCACACGACCGAGTTTATGAATTTCATCGTGCTCGAGGAGTCCCGCATGGTCCTGCGGCATGCCATCATCTACGGCGTGGCGGGCTTTGATCGGCTGGGCAAGACGCTCAACGAGATCTGGATGTCGGACGTCCGGACGAACCAGCTGCCCGGTGTCGTCGCCGGACTGGCGCCGGTACGATCCCTGGTCAACATCAGCAGCGGCTTCAGGGATCTGGTCGAGATTCCTCTGCGGGAGTACCAGAAGGACGGCAGGATCATCCGGAGCATCTCCAAGGGAGCCGCCGCGTTCGCGCGCACCACGGGCACCGAACTGGTCAAGCTCGGCGCCAAGATCGCCGTGGGGACGCAGTACGCTCTCCAGGGAGCCGAGGACTTGCTCACCGAAGGCGGAGGGCAGGTCGAGGGCAGCAGCAGCGGCTGGCCGGCCGAGGACGACTCGGACCCCGAGGACAGCAGCAGCAACAACAACAACAACAACAACAAGACGAAGAAGAAGAAGAAGAAGAAGAAGAAGCAGATCTCGCTGTATGCGGATCAGCCGACGGGCGTGCTGCAGGGCATCCGCGGCGGGTTCAGATGCCTGGCCCGGGACGTGAACCTGGCCCGGGATGCCATCATCGCGGTGCCGGGCGAGGTCATGTCGACGCAGACGGCGGCCGGCGCGGCCAGGGCCGTCCTGAACAGGGCGCCGACGATCATCTTCCGCCCCGCGGTCGGGGTCACCAAGGCGATTGGGCAGACGCTGATGGGGGCGACGAACATGCTGGATCAGGAAAACAGGCGGCGCATTGGCGAGGTGAGTTTTTTTTTATTTTTTATATGCGGTGTATACGCCCCTTGTAAACGGCTGGAGGTGTGTGTGGTGCCATGCTGACGAGGGTGTGTTTTTTTTTTTTTGGCCCAGAAATACAAGCATTGAGGGGGATATCTATCATGACGGACAACAGGCTTGGAGGAAGGAACATGTTCGGAAACGGACGAGACGAGGCGTGTGTGAATGAGGTGTGTGGGGGGGGGGAAGGGGGGGAAGGGGGGCAATCGACGGCAGAGTGTCGTGAAGTTTTGTGTTTTGTGGGTGCATCATTTGAGGATTGCGGATTGAGGATTGCGAATTGCGAATTCTTGTGCATTAGTCTGGCGTTTTGTTTTTTCTGTCTTCTTAAGACTTGATGGGGTGGTGGAATGTCTGTCTAGCTTTAACTTTGTTCTTTTTTCTTTCTTTTTTCTTTTGTAAAATGCCATGCCATGCCATGCCATGCCACAGCACGCTACATGGCTGTCGCGCAATCTTTCTATCCCCGTGAGGCTCGTGTACACTACACGGCGCAAAAGTCCCTTGCCTGCTTGCTGTATCTTCCTCGTCCTCTCTCGTCCTCCTCGTCCTCCTCGTCCTCCTCCTTCCCCCTTCTCCACAAAACGAGAGAGTTCGAGTTCCCCCCATGTTGCCAGTCTTATCATGGTTTGCACAACAGAAAACAACCAAAAAAAAAAAAAAAAACAAGTCACTGTGTGGCCGGCTGGACGTGTTGGTTGTCTTGTTGTGGCCTGCCGTGTTGATTATCCTTGTTCTTGTGCTGTCTAGTTATCCTTGCTCTTTTACTATCTTTGTTGTTTGTCTTGTTCTGCCGTGTAAATTATCCATCTTGTTATGCTATCTAGTTATCCTTGCTCTTCACCATCTTCGTTGTTCGTCCTGTCCTGCCGTGTAAATTCTCCATCTTCCCATGCCATCTGTTATCCTTGATCTTCTACCATCTTCGTTGTTCGTCCTGTCCTGCCGTGTAAATTATCCATCTTCTCATGCCATCTGTTATCCTTGATCTTCTACCATCTTCGTTGTCCGTCCTGTCCTGCCGTGTAAATTATCCACCTTCTCATGCCATCTGTTATCCTTGATCTTCTACCATCTTCATTCGTCTTGTTCTCTGCCGTGTCAACTATCCATCTTCTTGTGCCGTCATTAACCTCCTCCTTCTGCCATCTCAGCTGTCCTTCTCCTCCCAGCCCATCTCCGGTTCTACCCGGTGCCACCATGTCTCGCACCAAAAACGGATGTGTACACACCACACTAGATGATGCGCAATTAACCCCCTATAGACCCGTGCGACACCATGACGGCCACACACACTCTAGGCAGTGGAAGTTACAGGTCGTT
>SRQA01000446.1:0-22586 GCA_018360365.1 Claviceps citrina | reverse complement strand
AAAAAAAAAAAAAGGGACGGCTCCCTTCCCCCTTGTCTCCCTCCATCTCTCTCTCCCTCTCTCTCTCTCTCGCCCTCTCGCCCTCTCCTCTACTGGGCAATACTCTCGGGGCTCATCATGGCAATGCTGTCGTCCTTGTCGGTCTGGCTCCTCGCAGCTTGGCCCTGTCCACTGTCTGTTCTCTCCATGCTGGCCGTCAGAGCCAGGAGGGCCGGGTTCGGCACCGGCACCGGCACCGGGACGGGCGTGATGGTCATGGTCTTCTTCTTGGCCGGCGTTGCGGTGGTGTTGTTGTTGTTGTTGTTGGAGGAGGAGGAGGGTGCTGGGCCGGGCTGTGCGGCGGCTGCGCTGCCTTTGGCCGGGGCGGCGTTGGCATTGGCATTGGCTTTGGCATTGGCTTTGGCAGGGGCTTTGGCAGGGGCTTTGGCCTCGGCGGCGGCGGCGGCAGCGGCGGCGGCGGCAGCGGCGGCGAGCTCCATCTTCTTCTTCTTCTTGGCCAGGGCCAGCTGCTCCCGCGGGGGCCGCTTCTGGGCCGAGATGATCTTGCCGCTCGCGCCCAGCCGCGGCCGCGGCTTGCGCTGCTTGACGGGCAGATTCTCGTCCTCGACGAGGGGCTGGTCCATGTTGGCGTGCAGCTTGGCCAGGTAGAAGTTCCTGACGAGCCCGATCTGCTCGTGGATGTTGTCCTTGGTCAGGGGCTCGGACGGCGGGAGCGCGGCGAGCAGTTCCGCCGACTCGGCGCCGGCCGTCTGCGTCTGCATCTGGTACTGGTTCCGGACCCGGCTGTGGAGGAGGTGGAAGGGCACGGAGAAGGAGTCGAGGCCCATTTCCCGGTCCAGGCCCAGGGCGCGGAAGCCGAAGAAGTCCTCGCCGAGGTCGTCGGCAAAGTCGCCGCTCATGAACTGGTCGCTGCCGTCCTTGAAGGCCCCCACGCCGTCGGCACCGGCGTCGGCCGACAGGGCCGGTCGCAGGAGATCCGCGAGGTGCAGCTTCATGCGCTCGTGGAGGACGCCCAGCCTGGAGCTCAGCCGGTCGACGTCGTCCTTGACGTACTGCTCCAGCGTCGTCACGTCGTGCCCCGTCTCCTCCAGCGTGTGCAGGACCACCTCCTCGGGCGTGAACCGCGGCTGTATCACCGGCCCCTGCGCCGTCTGGACGCACCTCTTCTCGGCCTCGCGGTACGTGTTGAACGTCCTGACCAGCTTCTGGAAGTAGTCGGCCGCGATGCCCGTCAGCGTGTCAATCGCCGACGGCTGCAGCTCCTCGAACCCGGTGTGGTAGAGGATCTTGGCCACGGACCGCCTGAGCGCGTTCTGGCACGTCTCGGGAGCCATGACGGGCCCGTCGTCCGATATGAAGTGCGCCTCAATGTCTTGTTCGCGGAAGCTGTCCGTGTTGGACTTGGGAAACTGGTTGGTGTAGACTTGCGACTGGACCTGCATCTGCTTGATGATGGAGATCTTGGTGGCAAGCTTCCTGGTCTCTTGGATCTGCCGGATATTGTCGTCCATCTTCTTCGTGAGCCGGCTTTGGGGTGCGACAAACGCTCCACTGGGCACGAGCCTGAGATACTCCTCGTGCTGGTTGATGACCTGGCCGTCGCCGTCCTCGATCCACTGCAGCTTGGGTTTGATGCCGGGGATGTTGGACAAGGGGTTGTAGTAATCGGGCATCACCTGCTCGGTTTCCTCGTCGATGCCCTCGGCAAGAGTCTCTGACTGCTTGCTTGCGGCGTCTTCCTTGCCGGTGCCGGCGGCGCTGCCCATGACGGGGTGTGTGCTGATGCCCATCCCTTCGGCTTCGCTTTGGTGCTTCAGAAACCACCGCATTCCAGATCGACTCCGTAGGAGTGCAGGGGCATCCGTGTTGATGGTGCCGTCTCTGAACAGAAGATGACGCTCCTTGGCAGCCAGCGCTCGGTTCTTCTTGGTCGTCTGTTTCCAAATCTTGTACTCCTCGTCCTCGTACACTTGCTCCGCAGCCTCTCCAAAGGCTTGGTTCAGGGCCATTCCATTCATGCTTGGTCCGTCAATGTCCATGGCGTCAACATGACTGCCGATTCCTGCGTGACCATTGATGATGCCAGACGGAGTGATCGAACCGGCTACCGGAGGAGTCGACAAGCCGCTTCCGTCAACCTCGGAGCCCTCCCGGCCGGCTTTGCCCAGCAGACCATTGAGCTGCAAGACTGGCTTCTGGTCCACCACAGGAGTGTCTTCCTTCTGGCCATGTGGCACTACGCGCGACTTGGACCCTTTCGTTGTTGCCTTGCGCCCACGGGAGGACATGATGGGCTCGTCGTCGGAATCATCACCACCATCGTCTTCACCACCATTCTGCTTTCGCCTTTCCTCGGCTTCCACTTCGGCCCGCGACCGAACCACCAGGTCTGGTATCAGCGGAATCAACTTCTCGGCCTCCTTCCTCATGCCGTTCGCCATCCGTCGAAGAGGTGAATTCATGTCCTGGTTGTATTTCAGACAGTTGTTCCAGATCAGGTTCAGGTCCGTTACAAAGTCTGATTTTGATTTGTATGTCAAAGACTTCAGCTTCTTTGTCATGGTACCCAGATCCATGGGGGTTTTGATGACTGAAAATGCGTCATGTCATGTTAGCCAGACATGTTCCGCGAGTTCAATGCTTCCCGCACAGCCAGTCAGTCGTCAGTCCGTGTGTTCAAACTCACATGTGTAGTAGTCGGGTGCTTCTCTCTTGTTCACTCTCGTCAAAAATGGGGTAGAATATTCCGTGTGTGCCTTGAGTTCTGTCAAGACTTTTTCCAAGGCTTCGTACAATTCTTCCTGATTGACATTCTCCTCGCTGGCCCATTTACTCCGATTTTTCCGCACTTCATTCATCAGCATCCTCAGCTCCGCATCAGAGGCTCGAACCTGGTCGCGTTTCATGTCGATCCTGGCGATGAGATGCTTCAGAGTGAGACTCGAAGCACCGAGGTTTGCACTACTAAGCGTTCCCTGGCCAGCCGCTTGCGCGCCACCCGGACCACCCGACTGGTGGTTGTCCATTTCGGCTTGGAGCTGCTTCTCGGAATCTTCCAAGCGCTGCTGTTCGAGCATTGCTGTTCGGTCGTTCTCCAGAGTATATATGATGGTGTGGAAGCTTCGTCGAGCTGCCTCCTCAGTGGCGAGGCGCGCATTTTCAAGCTTTTTGATCGCATCCCCGCTTGCATCCCCGCCCTTTTTCTTATCATGCAAATCTTGTTGACATGGTTTCAATCTGTCGATCATCCTTCCAGGCGAGTGAGCAAGTTGTACCGGAGAGCTGCCAGATTTCGAGGGGGAGAGTAGGGGATTGGTGGAGACAGAAGCTGTTAGGCCCTGCATCTTCGCCCCGGATGTTGCAACATGTGCCGCTCCTCCCTCGTCTTCGTCGTCATCATCATCTTGGTCGTCGTCGTCGTCATCGTAATCATCTTCGTTAATGGCACGCTTGACTTTTTTGAATGGTGGTTCTTTGACAGGTTCGTGGTCTGTGGTGGGGGGCAAGGTGACGGATGGTGTAGGCGCACGACGTTTTAGAGTCGCAATCGCGTCGTGATTGTAGGAGCCATCCTCGCGGAACAACAAGGCGATCTTGTCCTCCGTTTTTCGATATAAACCAGCAAAAATCGCGCGACGGTTCTCTTCTTCTATATCGACGGCTGCCTCAGGCACCAGGCCAACGGTGTTATCGACGGGGGTCTGGGTACGCGCCGTCCCATCATCGAGATGGTTCAGAGTCCTGCTGCTGGTTGTGTGATACAATGCGGGCGGCGGCCAAGCTGGCTGGCCATTGGAAATAGACATATTGGGCCCGTGGCGATGAAAGCGACAAGCAGGCGCGGTGTCGCCATGCGCGACAGGATGCGCTCGCGTAGGGCCGGTGGAATGGCGTTTGCAGCGATTACAGCGTCATGGATCGAAGGAGCGGCCTCGGCATCGATGGGACGTCTGGATTCGCGACACCCGAGATGGGTTTGGTGGTGCCTTGATGAATCGCGACCGGTGCGATTTGTCGGCAGATCAAGAGGTGAGGTTGAGGATTTGGGGAGAGCGTGGTACCCGCACGCTTTCCCGAAGCGGGACTTTCTCCCCGGCAGCGGTAGGCTGTAGCTGGCAGCTGGTGGCAGAGAGCAGGTGCGTGCTGCTCGCTGCTGCTCTCGCGCGCCCTCAATCAACGTGATTCAATCAACAGTCCAAGCTGCGCTCTCGGACACGGCCGGCCAAAAGACGCGCACAGAATCAAGCACCATGTATTGGCCATCTACGCTCCAAAGTCTGACTTCGGCGTCCACAGTTCCGAGCCAATGCACCAGCCCCGGACCTCAGACCAGCATCTGTAACCAATCTCGGGTGCCCCAGTGACTTTTCTGCCTTCACCCAGGCGCCCCATGGGCGCGAACGAACTGTGGCCCACCTCGGGCTGTACGGTGGATACGTGCCCATCATGTGGTCCGTCACGTGATGGTGTGGTCTCCTGCTTTGGCTGGTACCTTGGTAGCAATGGTAGGGGACCCAGAGCCTCATGGCCTAGGTACCTTTATAGGCTCATGACCCGCTGAAGCAACGGCATTCGCCCTGTGCCAGGCCAAGCCAGGCAAGGCAACCCGTTCGCCATGCAGAAAGAAACATGGTCCATTTCCCGCTTCTGCACTTGAGCACTGGAACAAATCGCCTGCAATATCTCGCATTTGTTGGCATCCAACCCACCATCTCACCCATCACTCATCCAACCACTCCAAGCCTGGGATTCATCGCGCTCTTCGGCATCCGCAGTTAGCTACAACCTGTTGATTCGAGATACAATCGAGATACAACGCCGTCTTCAATCACCCATCTGGCACTATGCGGATACGCTTGCCATTCGCAGGTATAATTTCCTCTTGACATGCGGCTGCCATGACCGTCCCGAATCGAGGCCAATCCAAGGGCGCGGAAGCTGACCATGACAAATACAAATGCTACAGGTGTCTTCTTGCTATTGCTCATGATATCTGGCTACGCAGGGCTATCTAGACTTCAGCTCGAACAATATGTAAACGACAAGGTCCTACATGTCGTGACCTTTTTCATTCTCACAGTAGCATTTTACTGGATCGTCGATACCAACCGCCGCCGAACCCTGAACATGACCTTGGTTGTCTGCACACTGTGTCTTGGTGTTGGTTCCGAGTTCGTCCAAAGCATTCTTCCCAACGACCGCGACTTCGACCTATACGATATTGTCGCAAATCTAGTAGGCAGTTTGGCTGGATTAGGCATATGCTCTGTATACCACAAACGCATGCTGGAGCGCAAGAGGCAACAAAAAACGTACAATGCCGTCCCAGCCGTGGATGAGGAGGACATCGAGCTTGGGGCCAGCCAGGAGACGGGTATCACGCTTGCAGATGATGGTCCCTCTGCGGCGCCTTCGTTGGAGCAAGAGGTGGATAATTGGGACGAAAATGCAACCGACGACTGGGACGACGAAGAGCCAACGACTTTAGCTGGCCCTGATGGACCAGCAGATGTGGATGACAGCAAGAAAAGAGCGGACTAGCTTCTTCTTGGTGCGGATCAGGTTGGAACAAGGTGAACGGACTCGCATGGCCTCGGCGCGAATCATGGAATGCTAATGAAGATGACGTTTATGCGACGTGTTATACTCTGCTTAGCGACTGATTTGTTAATGTCTATATATTTTTTTGGCTTTTTCACAAAATAAATCACAGCGACTTGGTGCCATGGCATTTCCATCACCTGGAGTTTGTGAGTTCCAACCCCTTTTGACAAAGGTGTCCTGGCTGCAATCCGGCTCTGAGACCAAGTAAGCAACCAAAAATTGTGCAAATCCAGCAAGATTTTTCAAGGAATCACGCACGCACGCACAGTTCATATCTGTATCACACAATGTTTCCTGAAGCAGACGAGTCCTGGTACAAATCGCCTACGTCCTCTATAGGGTATTTGGATGGTTCAGTTTGAAGACGGGAGCTACCTCAGCCACTACCCCACCCTGACAATCGCCCACCCAGGGCAGACTGACGAAACGGCTCGTCGCAAATCAAAGCCGCGAGCCTGACAGAGCCTCAAAGACAGACAGCTCGCAAACATGGCGAACTCGGAGAAAGGATCGGATCCAAGGCATGTGGTTTGAAGCATTCTTCACCGCCGTCAACTGCGTACTGAACAAATTGCTGACCATGATGCTCGATGCAGCCGCCAGGAAGACGCGCCGACAAATCCACGAGGTATTCCTTATGCTCCTTTCGTCGACAAAGTTGAGGACTACGTTGCCACAAGACAAGATGTTGAGCCCACGCTGCGCAGTTTTCAAGAGATGATCTCGTGAGTGGCCACATCATCGACTGTAGAGGGTCTTCTTTTCTTCTTCTCTCAAATTGGCTCCGAGAGCGCGTCATTGCCACTTAAACGCAACAACCAGTAACACGATTCGGACAGAAAATACCAGTTCATGGAAATGAATCTTCAGAAACGAATGGGGGGCTTGAAAGAGAAGATACCGGAGATTCAGAAAACGCTCGACACCGTCAGGTTCTTGAAATCGAGAAAGGTGTGCCGTTGACAAGGTATCGATCGTCGGTGCGACAGGACTGATGCCGAGTGCTTCCAGGACGAGACTGAGCCCATAGAGACGACGTTTGAGCTCAATGACACGCTATATGCAAGGGCCAGTGTTCCCGCCACCGATGAGGTTTACATTTGGCTCGGCGTACGTATATTGGCAAGCTACCCAGACCATGACGTATCTGTTTCTGACCACTATGGCAGGCCAATGTGATGCTGTCCTACCCCATAGATGAAGCTGATCTCCTGCTTACATCGAAGCTATCCACAGCGCAGACAAGCCTCTCGAACTGCGAGGAAGATTTGGATTTTCTGAGAGAGCAAATCACAGTATGTGTATCAAAAGCAACTCGAGTCATCTAGGAACGTCGAGCTAATATTACGTCCTAGACCATGGAAGTCGCAACAGCGAGAGTATACAATTGGGAAGTGGTACAAAAGCGAAAGGAGAAGACAGGCGAAGAAAGTCAAGGGAAACACTCATAAGGATGAAATCCCGGGTTGCCAACTCAATAAACAAAAGTGGACGTGGCTGAGCAGCTTCCCCTGAATGCTGGGAAATCAGCGCTAGAAAGAACAGAGAACAAATGCATGTCAAATACCTACACAATGTAAAAGCAGGGCATGTTTGATCTTTCTCTCCTTCAGAGCCCGAAGAGCCCGATTGAGCTGTTGCTCAAACCCAGCAGCGCCCCGCTTCACGCATATACCCCCACAAGTGCATGCCCTTTTTTTTTCCACCTCCGTGTCCATGTCTATTCGGGGTTTAGCAGGCAAAATGTTGTCTTTAATTGCGCCAATGTTATTTCCAGCATGACTGCAGGCAACAGTCATCACGCACAAATACTGGGACTATGAGGAGGCATGCTTAAAAATGTTGCACGACAGCCTGAACGATGGCGGCCGCTGCCGCCTGGCGCGAGATTGGCCATCTCGGTATGTCCCAAACTTTTGCCCTTGGGAATGAACGATGGAAACTGACACATGCTCCGCCTGAAGCGGTCGTGCTATCACAAGCCAAACCATGCATACAATAGCTTCTGTTCATCTTCAAGCGGTGCTGCTTTGCGGCCATTACATATAGACTATCATCAACATGCTACGAATAGTCCTCGACGAAGTACGCATTTGCCGAACGATTACAAGTTGCAACAAGATGCATCATACAGGGCCCGGAACAGCAGTCAAGCTACTCCTACATTTCGCGATACGCAAGCAGCTCCGAAGAAGCCACTGGAGTACATGTCGGGAAGCCAGATACTCCAAAAAGTTTTGGGCGGAGCCGAAGATGTCGAGTACTGGAGAAGGAGAATTGCCAGGTTCCGCACCTCTCGATTGCCAGTCGTTCTTCTGCAAGAGATCATGCGCCAGGAAGAGTCTGCGTCAAACGGATCGAGCGAAATCATGTGCTTGCTTCCGACCGAGGACGAGATGGACAGGATAGTGGAGCACCCGGATCTGGGAAATCACAGTCGAGAAGCTCTGGACTACTACGTATATGTGCTGCGAGGACGTGATGACAGGGAGCGCTGCTCAAGATTATTGGAGAGACGCTTCTTGGTGCCTCAGTTTGTTTTCAACTTTCTCGTCCGACCGTCTGCCGACTTTAACGACACGGGCACTCTGCTTGGAATGATTGAGGCGTGCCAGTGGTATCTCCTTGGTGGAGAAAGAGCGAAGCTGAGAGCGAAGGCGAAAAAGAAAGCCGAAAGCAAGGTTCAAGAGGGCCGCCGTGCCCAAAAAGACGGACCCGCCCATGATCCGCACATTGACCAAGCCAATGTCAACCTGATTATGCGACTACTTGTTGGTCAATGTTTGCGACTCGAGCCGAGATACATCGTCATGTTGGCGGACAAGGCATGCCGATATATCGAATGCATGACATCACGCACCTATGATCCTTGGAAATTGTACCAGAGGCAATGTGACGCCTTCAATGAATGTCTCCAAATATTTCGACCCCAGCGGCGCCTTCAAACGGTTCAGCGATCTATGCCGAATGCCTATTTTTGGGAGGCGCAGAGGTTACTTCTCACCATGTCAGCGGGCTTGGCCGAGCCTTTACTCGTCAGTCGAGCTGGCTTTCGGGCTATTCGGGATGTTCTGTCAGGGCAGCCCAAAAACTACACAGAAAGATACAGCGCAGCGCGTCATGCCCCGGGCTGGCCACCATATCTACAGCCAGGGCATGGAATGGATGAGCTAAGCAACGCGGAAGACAATTGGAGCCGTACGGTCAGTGCAGGAATGCTTATGCAAGAAGCTGGATACTCGAAAGATGAGCTGGATGACGCGGTCGACATCTTGCAAGGCATGGCCATGGATGGAACCCCGACAATTCAGCAAAGAACCGCTATCGGTGACGGTCGCAACATTGGAATTTGGGAAGCATCTATTCGTGCTACGAGAAATGCGCAGGAAGCATGGCAACGGTTTAGAAATCCGCCAGAACCGCGATTAGTACCGGGTCTAGACCAGTATGCGGCCATGTTTGAGAAACTGATGTTGAGGGAAGTCGAGCCAGAAAGCAGACTCCTACCGGGCGACAAGGCTTTAAACTTTCCGACGCAGTATGAAGCTAATCTGGCCGAGTTTGAGAGAGCCCGTCTACGTCCGCCCAGCGTTTCTGAGCTGTATCGGGATATGAAGCTCGGTGGTCTTCGCCCGGACGGTGCCTGCCTTTGTATTCTGGTTGCCAATGCTGAGTCTCTGGAAATGGCCCACCAGTACTTGCGCGATAGTCCGGGGAAGGGCCAAGCTCTTGAAAACTTGATGAGAAACGAGCCGGACCTGCGCCTATTGATGGATGTACCCCTGAGTCTGTTTGCGGCGTACATTCAAGCCTGTCTACGGGCCGAAGGGCGAGGAGGAAACGCTCGGCTCACGCGCGCTATTCGCCTCTCGCAAGCCAGGTTGCGAGGGGTTCGGTCTCGCTGGATGCCATTTGTCTGGGGCATCATTCTGAAAGACCTCTCACAGCATCACAGAGCGTTGAGTATATCACTCGCGGATCAACTGTACCTCATCTCACAAGTTGCGGATGCCATTGAAAAACGAGCTGGTCTGCAATTGTCATCGTTTACGCAGTTCAATAAATGCGTGCGAAAAGCGATTCGGCGGGAAGCCAACCAGCTGTTTGCTTCCGACACTGCCACACCGTACGCAGGGCAGGAAAGTGGTTTGTTGAAGACCGCAACGACGACGGCCGCGCTGCAAAAGGTCAGCAGCCGGATAAAGACCATGTTCTGGGCTCTGGCCGAACGAGAGCGGGACGCACAGCGGCTTCTGGAACCATTCCCGATCGCGCCGCTCGAGCGGATGGATCTCCGAAGAGACGTGGTCCGGAGTGATGATGTCTACGAACACATGCTGGCGCTCGGGTATCTGGGACAGTTTGACGAGATGGCGCGGCTCCTGGACTGGCTGATTCGGCAATGGGGCCAGCCGGATGTTGTGTCGGCACTGACTGAGCTGGACGAGCCGCCTCCGTATGCAGACTTTCTCGAGACGCTCTGCGTGTTCAGACTGGTGGCCGAGCCGATGCTGGGCGACGGCGTCGTTGCGTCGCTGGTGCAGAGTATGGCTGATTCGGGTCTGGAGTGGCCTTGGCCGGATGACGTGACACTCAAGGCGTACGTGGAGCTGCATAATGATGGGTTCATGAGCAGGTTGTGGCGGGATAGATGGGCGGGCGGCTATGTACAACAAGGTAGGTAGGTAGGTAGGTAGGTAGGACGACGGGCGTGAAAACGTATTTTTTTTTGTAATTCTGTCCCCTTTTCTGTTCCACGCGCGCACTCGGCAACTCGCTGCGTGCTCACAGCCTATGGATGGACGTCGAGGTCGGCAGCTGTGCGGCCTGTTCCTGCCTGTTCTGTGGCAGGTGGAGGCCGTGGCGGCCCGGCGATTGGCTCCGAGGGCGCCTCGTTACTATACTGCAGTAGGTGCCAGTAGGTGTAGCAAGGTACAGGTGTCACTAGTGTGTAGGACGGGCGCCCCGGGCGGCTGTGAACCCCTGCAGTTGCAACGGCAACGCATCGCCGCGTTGTCGACGGCGCCAAAAGGTGCAGCAGCCAAGCCTCGAGATGTATTTGACCTCGTCGTCCCGAGTCCCCTTGTTCGGTCGGCCAGGGCCCAGAAGGATGGCTGGCCGTTGCGGTCTTTGTGGGCGCGCGTCTTTGTCTGGCGGCAAGCTTCCAGGTTTTCTGCGTGGCCGGGGTTGGTTTGGGCTGCGTGCGGCGTGCGTGCATACAAATTGTCGGCTGGGGCGTCGATGGCTCTTTCCCTTTGAGTTCCCTTGGCGTCTTTTCTCGTCGTCGTCGTCGTCGTCGTCGTCGTCGTCGTCGTCGTCGTCGTCTTCTTCTTCTTCTTTTCTTTGTTTCTTCTTCTACTGCTTCTTCTTCTTCTTTTGTTGTATTTTATTTTCACTCCCTTCCTCCCTTGGTATCCAGTAGGTTCCAAGTAGGTAGGCAGGCAGGGCTGTAGGCAGTGTAGTGTGCACTGGGGGCGTGCAATCACCGCCTTTGCTTTTTCATTTCACTCCGTCTTGCCCATTTTGCTGGCTGCGTTTTTTGTTCATGATTTGAATCGCCCGTGTTCACTGCAAGCTTGGCGTTGGTCACGGTTCCTGCTCGTCTGCTACCTTTCCATCATCTGCATTTACACGGTCGTTACTCCTTTTGTTTCCCATCGTCGAAGTTCTGCCCGGTTGAGCCGGCTTTCTTTCCTACTCCCTCCCTTCTCTTTCTGCTCCGGTCGTCTTTCTTACTTTTCTGTATATCCCATTCAACGCCGGCTTCCTGCTTCGAGAGAAAGGGGCGAATATAGGATGCGGTGCCATGCGCAGGTCGCCACAGTGGCATGTTTGTTTTTTACTTGTCAAACGGCAGAGGCTGGTCCTCTGAAATGGGCTGCTGCTGCTCCTGCTGTGTAAGTTGATGCCACGAGAAGAAGTACCATTCATCCATGTTGTGGGAAAGAAGCAAAAGAATGAAGGCTCAAATTCCTTATTTCTAAACAGAGCACGCCGAGTTGATAATACCATCCCCGACAACGCAGCGTCCGTGACTGGGTAAGTTTGAGGCCCGATGCAGCAAGTATTGATATGCTTGATATGTATGCTGACCTGGCCGCCGCCACCTTAGTTCAGATGGCGCCCCGCGACCAATCTTTACAACTCTTCCGAGCAGAGTCCTGTCCGTCCCCGTGTCGTTGTCGACGGATACCGGGACCACGAAGACAGAGTCAGTCGGTGGTTATTCTGGCCCGTTGAGCATTATCCCCGTGGCGTTGCCCACAGCCGCTTCGGGGACGGGCATGGATGGGCTGAGTTCTGCTGGTGCTGGGGCTCCGATACTCGCCGCGACTACGGGTCACTCATCAACATTGACCAGCACGCACTCCGCGTCTATCAGTCGACCGACGACGACTCTGTTGGCGGGCTTGATCCCCACGAATGCGGACATTGTCAGTCTTCCTCCAGCGAGGACGACGAACTCGAGTTTTGTGCCTGGCTCGACAACAACCACGCCGCCCTTGAGAGACGTCACTTCTACTGCGCATTTCACACCCATCGCCAGTACCAGGGCGTCCCCTCGGACAACAGTTCTAGCCGTCGTTTTGACACCCCCTGGAGCCGCTAGTCCTATGACTACCAGCACGTATCCTTTGTTGCCAAAGTCTGAATCAGCAAGTGACGCGCTGACGACTCCCACCGTTCATTTTTTGACAAGTTCTGGCAAGAGTCAACCGACTACCTCCTGGAGGACCATGCCGCCATACATCGTGACAGATGGCGTGAGCAAGCCGTCCCTGACAAGCAAATTCCCGCTTGCCGGAAACACGACTTGTCTACCGCCATCGACCACGATCAAGAACGGTACTATTTCAAGTACGCAGCTGACATGGGCATCGGCTACCACCATGGTGGCAACGTCTCCGACAGCGATTCTCCCCGGCACTACGACCACTCTCTCTTCTCGTACACCCATCGTATCATTCAAACCTACCGGAACCCCAGACACCAAGGTGCCTACTGCCATGACCGGCTTCCCTACCGCCACGACGAGTGTGCTACCGGCCGTGTACGCCAGCAATGTCGCCCAGGCCAAGGGCTTGAACAAGATCTACTCGAGTCTGACGCCCCAGTCGGCATGCTCAAGGACGCAGTTGGCTTGTATCGGAGGGAAAGTGGCCAGTTGTGTTGACGGGGCCTTCATTCTCACAGACTGTCCCGCGGGCCAAAGTTGCTACGCCCTGCCAATGACGAATATTCGAGGCGCCAAGGTTACTTGCGTTGAGACTGAAAATGCCATCAGGATCCTCGGCGGACCGGCGGCCAGTACGAATATAACTTGCACGAGTAGTGCTCTCGCCGAGAAATCGCCTACGACATTCAGCACAGCAACAAGGAAGCCTGTCGTGACGCACACGCGAGTCGTCTTCGTCACAGACTTGTCTTCGGCCTCTACGCCTGAGCAACCGACAGTTCGGCCGAAACCCACCACAACGCTTTTCATGACTACTGGGCTACTTTCTCAAACAAAGATGACAACCACGAGTACTGCATCATTGCCATCATCGCCATCATCATCATCTTTACCACCACCACCACCACCACCACAGCCACCACGACTTTCCACCACAGCCAACCGACCTAGCCTCATCGTCATAACCCAGACTTTCGACAATCCAACGCCAATCACCACCACCAGTACCACCACCCCTGGCCTCCTTGAGCTCATCCCCGTCGAGCTTTCAAGTCTGCCCCCCCGTCCCGCAGAAGCACGCATCACGGCTCCCATCCCGCCTGCCGCTAGACCACCGGCCTCAAACGCCCTCCTCAAGCCCGGTGGTGCTGGTCCGGCAGGCCCAGGGTCTGGCAACCCCCAGACCACTGCCACCAATAACGGCACGGCCACAGTCTCTGTGTACTTGACCGTGACTGTTACAGAGAAGGAGACGGAGACGATGACGGTGATAGAAACGTTGACCATGACCGCTTGATTTTTTCTCATGTATTTAAGCTTGGAGTAACGGTAGAGCGAGCCGACATCAATTTTTGGTTGTTTTCTTTTTGTTCTCGTTGCCTTGTACGTGTCCAGGAAGTACGAAACTGGGTATGATGCAACCATGGTTTCAAGCGAAACGGACAGTGAATCTTTGCAAAGGTCCTTGGCAAGAACACGTACGATATAGTTGTTCTTTTACATATGGGATATTAATTTGGTATTTGACTTGAACAAAAATCTACATAATCAGAACAAGTAATCAGAACAAGGGGGCATGTCTGCCTACCCGCTTTACGTTACATGACTCATTGTCGTCAGATTGTCTTGACCTTGACATGACTACTTCCTTGACCAGTTGACCAGTTGACCAGTTGACCAGTTGACCACTTGTTCTCCTCCTCTTCCCCTCCAATTCCCTTCCTTCCTTGCCCTTCCTTCTCTTGTAGTCTACAGAGGCCCTCATGACGTCCACCTCTACCAAACACGCCTGCCTGCCTGCCTGCCTGCCTGCCTGCGCAATGCATCCAAAACCCCCATGTGCGATATGCCCAGGTCCCAGGCCCCATTCCATCCCATCCCATCCCATCCGCTCTTCATTCGAGATCTCGAAATAGTACAGATACACTCTGACGAAGGTTTTTTTTTAAAACAAGCTCGCGGCGCCTTGGACAAGAAAAGAAAAATGAGTAAGAAAAAGGGTATTGAAAAAGGGGGTAGAACTAGAAAAGGGGAGTAGGAAAAAGTGTTGCCAGTTCACTACTAGGTACTAGGTAGGTAGGTAGGTAGGTAGGTAGGTATTCTTATGAAGCGTGCCATGTGAAAAATGCCAAATGCCAAGTGCCAAGTGCCAAGTGCCGATGTACCCCATACCCCGTATGGAGGGTCAGCCAACGTAGTTTGAAACCCTAGAACCAGAAAATCCAAAAGGATAGCCCAAAAGAAGAAAAACAAAAACAAAAACAAAAAAAAGGCGGTCCCTCGGTTTTTGCCAGGTATGCCTGCCTTTTATGTTGGGGGGGGGGTGTGGGGGGGGGGGTATTTATTTCATCTTGATGCTTCGGTTTGAGCGGCACATAGTCCCAATACCACCGCCGCGGCCACCACCACCACCACCATGTTGTACATTTGGTACAGGCAACAAGGGGTTGTCGTCGCCGCCGCCCGAGAATGTCTCGGCGACTTCCAGCCTCTTGGGGGCGGGTTCCGCCGTGCCTGTCCCGCCGGTGTCGTGGCCTTGTAGCCAGGGGCCGTGCTTGTCTTGCCACAGCTTGCGCATGACGTCGTAGAGAAAGCAGTACTGGATTTCGGACTGGACCATGGAGCGTCGTTGCTGGCGGAGGTGGTCGACCGTGTCGTAGATGAGGTCGTGGGACTGATCTGGATCGTCGTTGTCGTCTTTGTCGGCGACGTGTGCGAATGAGCCGCTGTCGAGTTCCCGCATGAGATGCTCCAGACTGATGAAAGTTCCTGTGCGTCCTACGCCGGCGCTGCAGTGTATGATGCGCGGGTGAGAGGCATCACTGTGGAGGCGCGATATCCGCATGAGCTCCAGGAAGCTCTGCATGTCGTCCAGTGTCGGGACGCCAAAGTCGGGCCAGCGCGTGTACAGCAAGTGCCAGATGACGCGCGCTTCTGCCTCGCCGTCAACGTGCAGCAGAAGCCTGCGCTTCTCGATGGCGCCGTCGGCCACGTCTTCCCGCGAGTCGTACGACAGCGTTGTTTTCCAACCGTCGTTCCAGATGTTCTCTTCGTTGAGTGTCCACGCTTGCTCCTCTGTCTTGTCCGGGAAGTATTGATGACACTTGACCGCTCCGCTTTCCACCATGTTCGTGAGCTGCACTATGACGGCCGGCGAGGCTGTTTGTTCGGCAATCATCCGCCATACGTAGGGAAAGGACGGGAGGGTCGGGCCCTGCATGGCGATATATCGCAGGGGCGGCAGGGAGGGGTCGCGCAGAGGGTTGAGCGTGATTGTCGACGCGTTCACATAGTCGAACGCGTCATGGGCGACTTTTAGTCTCACCCGATTGTGATTCCAAGGCTTGATATTGATGTATCGATCCATGATGCCCCGTGATGAACAGTCCGTTTGCTTGAAAGAGCCCCATCTGTTGATGGAACCATCTGGCCGAGCCCCTTGCGCCAGTCGATTGCGCTCGGCCCACGTGAGTTCCTGGAACTTGCTCTCAATATCTGAGGCACGGGAAGAAGTCAGTACACAACAGCCCCTTTTTATCTCTTGGCGTGTTGGCCAAAGAAAAGACAGAAACACACCCTGGGCAGAAATGTTCAAGAAGGCCGGCATGACGGGGTTGGGCCGGCATCGACCATGGCCGTTTGTGAAAACTGTGTCCCCCACAGCCGCAGAACGCGGTGCGACTCCATCTTGATTGAAGACAGCCACCATCGGCGAGCTCAGCGGGCGAGCGACGGGTGATTGCGCCCTCGCGCGCTTGGCCGTCACCCGGAGCTTGAGGTTGCGCAAGGGGGATTTCTTCTTCATCGGGTTTTGCGACGTTAATGGAACCGTGACTGCGGAGGACGCAGTGTCGGCGGGGAAAGCGCTTTCGCTGTTGTCACTTCTCGTTTTTGTGCGCTCGACGGACGTTTCAATGGCTGGCGGTTTCGGTTTACGTCGCAATCTCGGGAGTTTGTCCATGGTAAGGCTTCTTGGCCCAAGATGTGGATAGGTCCTGGTCTGGTAGTCGAAATTAAAGATGGATGATCCGGGCTCAAAAGTGATGAGCTGAAAGGAATAAAATATGAATAATGAAATTTGCTTCTTTTTTGGAGCCCAAGCCTGACCCCTTTCGCCACCGAGTAAAGTGTAATTACTGTGCGTGCATCGAGGATATATGCGGTTGTGGGAATGGGAGCCGAGGTGTGAGCAAGCAAACCAGACTGCGGCAGTGTCCGGCACGAGAAATGCAAAGAGAGCAATTTAGGGAGGAGAAAAAAAGGATGAACGAGAAAAAATATATCACACGGATAAGATCGGATTTGCTTTTTCCTCTTACCAGCAGAGGAGAAAGGAAGGGGGGGGGGGGGGGGGGGTTTGAGCTTCGAACAAGGGATCAGGCGGTTGAGGTGCAAAACATTGATGCGGCCGGCTGGCGGGTGGGCCGCGGCCGCGGGGTCGAACGTCACCACCCACGCACTTACGCACTCACGAGACACCGCCACGGAAGGCGCACCTGACTGCCTGGCAGCAACGGCATGTTGATGTACGTACCTGCCTCAGCCTGCCTGCCAAGACAACATCGCCCAAGACGGCATCGCCCAAGACATTCAGCGCGACCGGGCATCCCTTTGCTTGGCATCTTGGCAGGGAATCCATGTCCTGGTCCCCGGATGGCGTTGTCTCTATATTTCGTCGCCCTCGTGTCTGTCCCTGACTCCCTGCCATGACTGCTAATAAGAAGCAGAATGAGACAACATCGGAATTGGACAGGGTTTTCGATACGTAAATGTACAAACTCCAGTCTATGAGCCTCCCACTAGGACGGCACGACATATGGCCGAGTCTCGTGTCTTCTACACGCAATATGAAAACAGTATATACTAGTAACACACGGTGGTGTTCCCAACCTGCGAGATGCTTCCATACCTACTCTCACACGGCGGAATAAACGCCCGTGACGTATTTGCCACATTCCACCTTTTGTTCCAGCGTGACCTTGCGACCTTTCCCGCCCTCGCCGATACGGACCGTCTGCTTCGGCGTCAGGCAGAGGCGATGCACTGTAGCATTTCTGCCCTTGTCCGCGTCGCCCGAGCCTCCATCCAATGGGCCGATATAGGTTGGCGTGTTCAGATTCGTCCGCTTGCCAGTTCCGAGTTGGTAGTGCTCGTTCCCGCCCCAGAAGAGGACATCGGCGCCCCAATTCGTCTCATTCTCAGAGGCCGTGCTTGACACGTCTGTTTTGGTTACATTGTCCATGACAGCGGCGCAGTGCGTGCTACCAATGCTCAGCGCTTTCAGCTTGATTGGCATGTTCTTGTTGGTAGTCTCGTCAAACTCGAACAGCGACGACAGGGCCTTGACCTTGGTAGGTGCCGACGACACGTGAGTCCATTTACCGCTTCCCAGAGTACCCATGACGCCCTGGCCGCACACCCACAGATCGGAAACCGTCCTGGGCATTCGTTTGGCGGGGGCCATGGCTCGTGACTCCGCCGCTGTTGTCGGCGCGTCTGCATCAACGGTGAAGAACGTGTTGGCGCCGCCAGCGGCAATGGTTGTGACTTTGGGTACCATGCCTGCCGCCGCATATAGCTTGTCAACAGACATCATGAGCGGAGTGGTGCTGTACGGTAGGCCGCTGTCGGATTCGAAACCGAGCTGGCCAAATGTATTGTCCCCAAAGGAGAAGATCCTGCCCAGCTTATCCAGAATCACTGAGTGATGATCTCCTGTAGCAATCGCCTTGGCCTCAAAGCCCTGCAAGGACTTGAGCTCGTGCGGTTGATCATAAGGCCCCTTGGGCCGAGTGTCCCACGTTAGCCCAGCGATGCCCATCTGACCCCTCGAGGGAAACGACGTAGAGCTTGAAGCAGCCGTGAAGACGCGACCTTTGGAGGTGAGAATCAGACAGTGCTCCAGGCCACTGCTGATATCAATCACTTTTTCACCCCGAGCTAATCCAGCCGGGGTCAATTTGCGAAAGCTGACAGCCTCTTCGCCGCCGGGACTCCACAGAGACCATAAGCCGCCTTGCTGCTTCTGCTTGGCGCCACTGTCCAAGTCCTCCTTGGAAGAGGGCACCGAGTACACGTCACCATTTCGTGACAGTGTGATGATGCGGTCCGTGGAAACCTGAATCTTGACGAGGTCCTTCCCCTTGAGGGTGGTCGAAGGCGTCGGGTCGTCGTTTGAGAAGCCGAGTCCCCATTGAACCAAATCACCCTTCTCGTCGATGGCGGCGCCAAAGCTTTGGGTGAGCTTCAGATCTCTCAGTAGCTGGTTGTCGAAACTTTTGATGCGCCTGGGAATCTTGATGTACTTGTCACTCGAATCGGGGTCGATGACTTTGCCTGCATTGGACCCCCACGCGTGGACGCCTGGATGCTCCCAGCTATTTTTGACCTGGAGGTGTTGGGAGCTGAGCATGTCCCGGTTGTCCTCTTTCGAAGCGGCTCGTTTTCGAGCCTTTTCAAACTTGGGCTGCGCCGCTTTGGGAGATGGCGCCGGTCCCTCTGTTCCTGACAAAGTGTCTCGGATTTGAGGATAGTAGTACGCTCCAGCAGCGGCAACGCCAAAGGCACCAGCATAGAGAGCTAGCTGCGCAGAGCGACTGCCACCTCGACCTTGCGTTTGCTCCTGGTGGCCATTCGAGGAATAACGTGCCCACTGAGGGCGATGAGCATGGCGTCGAGAGCGAGAGGACCATGATAGCCCGCCCGCTCTTCGCGCGACTGCTCTAGAAGAGTTCATGATGATGGAGCCGATGCAGGTGCCGCTTCCAGACACGAAGAAACGAGAAAGCGGCAGTGGTTGTCGCGCGCATTGAAGTCATGACTGTCATTGACTTTCCGAGCTCGTGGGTCTTCGGCGAGCCAATGGCGCTGTGCTTAGCCGCCGCCACTGACGCACGTGCTGTTAGCATCGGTGCACGGAGCGCTTGCTTCCGACCTCTCATCTCCATGTTGCGCAACCACATGCGTGGCTTCTAGAGAGCTTAGCTTCGTGACCTCCCAGCGTTTTCTCCCTTTTTGCATTCATTCATTTTTTTTTCAGGTTTCGAAACAACCATGTATGATGATTCGTGGTACAGCTTTGTACCCGATACCACGAAGAAACCTCACGCCTCAACCCAGTCGCCTGCCCATCGCCGCAAGGAATCTTTGCTGCAGCAGCCTAATGTTGGTCTTCCAGATCTCCCCCTCCATCCACACAGCCCCTTATCGTACACGAAGCTCGCCGCCCGGAGCCATGGAAACCTGACACTGTGGCAGGCCGAAGTGATAAATGAAGCTCAGTCCAACCGACTAGACAATATCTACGAAGAGCGACAAGATTCGGACTCACCTCCTGAGCCTACGCTTGCTCGTCGAGCTGCCTCGTACTCGGACTTTTATCATGTTGTCCGAGCGCAGCTTGTCAAGGACGGCCAATTGAGACGCAAAAAGAAGCCCGAAAAGAAGAACAGAGCTTGGGAGGCCCTAGCACTCCAAGCAGGAAATGTTCACGATCCGACGTCCCGGTCTCCTGCGCTGCGTGAAACCGAAATTGATAATGACAAGTTGCTAAAAGATGCTCAACAAGAATACATGTATGAGGCTAGTCTCCTTTTCTTTCTAGGGGGGGAAGGGGGTCCAGAACTAGACAGCTTACAGGATCATAGGATTTATGAAGACCAACTTTCCCTGACCGACCGCCATCTTGATGGCCTGATTGACGACGCAAATGCCACATTGGCATTACTGACCTCATTGTCAGACTCCTTCCAGTCCGTCGACACGCAGACATCAACCTTTCAAGCTCAATGTGAGGACCTATTGGCCGAGCGAAAGCGGCTTGAGAGACTGGTGGACGAGGTGGGAACCGACTTGTACTACTACATCTACCTGGATACCGCTACGCGACGTCTTAATGCCCCGGGTGCCAGTCGCCTCGTTGATGACGATGAGTTTGGAGAGATTGTTGAGAATCTAAACTCATGTATTGGATTCATGAAAAAACACGTTAGTCTTCTTCATCTCCTTTCTTCACCGTTGTTGGGGCGGGTTTTTTTTTTTTTTTTTTTTTTTTGAAAAAGTCTCCTGGCGCGATTGGCACATGTTTCTCACATTTAAACTGCAGGATACCTATAGAGAGCGTGATACTTACCTGGCACGGTACAATGCATTGCTTACCAAGGCCCTTCACCTACTCGACCATGGGTTCTCAACCCGTCTTGACAAATGGTCAGGCGATATCGCGCGCCAAATCGCGGCAACCTCATCAGACTCGGCTCGTCATGCTCTGGCCTATGGCAGGTTTGCCGAGATGGTTTCAGATTCCTATTCGTTACTTCCAAATATTCAAAAGATGGTTCGGCACGCGTACGACGAGTATGGACGGGCCTTGGGGCCGACATCGGAAGCTTCTCTCTACGGTAGCTCTACCGCAAACATGTTCCGTACCTACTTCAACATACGAGATCGAGATTTAAAAGTGATAACCCAACATGAGTTGGAGGAATACCAGAAAGCTGCCAAGAGCGTCTCGCTCGAAACAGCATCTCGAAACTACGTGAAGCAGTCATTCGAAAAGATGTACAATGAGGACGCTCTGTTTTCCAAGATTTTTGGTATAGAGCCGACGTGGAGCACAGCTCCCGGTTCTGCATTTCAAGCTCTCAAATCCATCAACACTGCCATGGTCCACCCGGGGCATGTTGCACCATTGGGCAATAGCATTCAAAATGTCTTACAATCCGCCAAATTGGAGTCAATCTGCAGCGTGGTGGGCTGGCTCGCCAATGAGTACTCGATAGCAGAGCACGATGAGGATGAGTCGCACTCCATGACAAAATACCGAGAATATGCCGCGCGATTGCTCCTGGATCACCTCTGGCCCTTTACAGATCGTGTTTTCGAGGCTGAGATTGCACAGTCCATCACCAAAGCGGCTGTTCAGGATGTGGATCTGAAGATCGGACCTGTAGTGGATGGAGTGGCCTCGTCCAATGCCCATCCGCTGGTTAAAAAGGCCATTGACCTGCTGTCTATGTTTGATCAAGCAATGCCAAAAGAGCGCTCTGTGAGTTTTAACCCCCAGGTTCTTGTTCTTTTCCCTCTGCAACCGGTTTTTTGTTTTGAAAGCTTACACCCCTTTGTCTGTCGCAGTCGAAGAACAGCTCGGTTGTGTTCATGATTGTGCGAGAAACGATTCAGGTTTTGCAAAAGGCTGAATCCAGGATACGCAGTCTCAAAGGCGGCACTGATCCGGACCTGTTCATGGTCAAGAACCTGCTCATCATCAAGAACGAGCTGGTGTCTCTCGAAATCGGCGACATCCGCAGCCACCCGCGAGCGATGCAACACTTTGGCAAGATCTGGGACACTTTGAGTCCGGCAAACTGGCTGAGTTTCTTTGGCAGCGTTCTCCGCGGGGCGATATGGTCTCGTGGGGCCCCGTCCGTCACGGCCAAAACCCTGACGGAGGAGGACATGAGTGAGCAGTTGGACGAGCTGCTCCGGCAGTCCATCTACTCGTTTACGAAACGCTGGGCAACGCTCATCAACGACTCCGAGAATCGCAAGGTCGGCGTCAGGCCCATTGCCAAGGTCGAGGCCGAGCTAGCGGCCATTCTGGATACGGCGTTCAGCAACCAGCCCGAGGTGATTGCCAAGCTCAAGGAAGCTATCGAGTTGAACGCGCAGGCGCAGATGAATGCAAAGGACGAAAAGAGGGGGGCAAAGCGGTACTAGGTGTGTAGTGGGGACTTGGGGAAGCCGGGGGAGAAACTCCGACTGAGTCGTATTCGTTTGTTTCGCAAGCAGAATAGTCATCTAGTCATGGCATATTTCTCTAATGACCTTGTGGCATTGCCATTTGAAAGTTGATTTCGAGGTTGTCCAGGTAGCTGAATAATCAAGACCGAACGGGTTCCACTTTTCTCCCCCATGTCCAGCGTCCATTAGGCCCCGCGCTAAGCCTAGTTGGGTAGTCGAGGCACGGGCCGCCAAGCAAGCACGACATCAGGTCGGCACTCTGTTGGTTCTTAATGCCGGCCGGTCCTTTGCACTCCCGCGTCCTCCTCCTCTTCCTTCTCCCCGCCCATCTCGCCTCCTGGTTTTTATTTTCTCTTTTCTTTTCTGCCACAGTCTGAAGTAGACGAGCGTGGTTCCCGCGTCTGGATCGAACCCGGTTCCAATTGGGTCCGTCGCCCGCGAAGGAAGTGTGTGCGTGTGTGTGTCGCCCTCGTGCCGACAAGAGCCCGGTTTCCAGCCACCGCAACCCACGAATGCCGGCCGCCGAGATGGAAGACATTCACATTCAGGACGACGGCCTGCAGAC
>SRQA01000445.1:0-22603 GCA_018360365.1 Claviceps citrina | reverse complement strand
GGCTAAGCTAAGGGTGCTAAGGTTAACCTATAATATATATAATAATTCTAATACTAGGAATTCTCTCTTTTTATTATAAAAGTTATTATAATTATATATAATAAAAGGGAGCTGCTTAAGATATATAAATCTTAAGTATAGTAGCTATAGCTAGTAGATTTAGATATAAAGATCTTAAGTAGTGTAGTAATAGTAGCAAAAAATCCTAGTCCTCTAGCTCTTTTATAATAATAATATAAGAAAGGTTAAAGGGTTATATATATAAAGATAAGACAAAAAGAGAAGGAAAAAGAGTGTGTTTTCTAGTATTATAAGATTAAATAATATCCTATATATTAGATTAATCCTGTGGTTATAGTGTGCGCTAAACCTAGCCTTTAAGCTAAATTATAACTTTATTATTATTAATAAGAGCCTTAAGTATATAATTTAGTAATAACTTTATTATTATATTAGCTAGGTTATCCTTCCTAAGGATCTATTAAATCTTAAAGATCTCGTGGCGCTTATATAATTGCCTTAGGGCTATAATCTTAATTATAAGGTATTTCTCTTTTGTAATGCTAAGCTTAATAAGGCACTTATAAAGGGAATAAGAGTTAGTATAAAGGATAAGAGGGATATTAGGTAAAGAGAGCTAGGTTATAATTATATTTAGGGTTATACTAATTATGTAAGCTATATTAATGCCTTAAACTATACTATAAAGTTTAGAAGCTAGTGCGCTTTAAATAACGCGCTTGCACTTTATAGAGCTGTATGTAATAATGTTGCATTTTGTGATGGTATTGGGCTTTGCCTAATGTGGGGCCGATGCGGGTGCGCATTGGTGGTTGTGCGCACCTCGCCTCGCGCGTAGGGCTTACGCATAATAACAGGGGGGTATTTGTAGCGAGGGTATAAAGGGGGTATAATAGGGTCTTTGTGTTACCTTTCCTTCCTTTCTCTTTATATTTTTTAATAGTATTCTAATACCTATTAGTAGTAGTAATAAGGCTAGTTTATAATATTTAAAAGATATCCTCTAGCCTTACGTTTCTTTTAGCTACTAAAATAAGTTAATATGCCTTTAAACACAAACGCAAACACATAGGCTAATAGACCCGCTTCTCTTATAGTAGAAGATATAATAGTAATTCTTAACTATATTAATATAACCCTAACTACATAAGGTAATACCCTTATGGCTATATAATAGTGCCTTAATGCTACATAGGAGCGGGAAGACGCTACTATAGCTGTAATTTAGGCTGTATAGGCTGCTGCTAACTATATAATCTAATCCGCTGCTACTGCTGCCTTAGCTACATCCCTTCCCTTGCCTGCTAATATAACCCTTCTTTTTAGGGTAGCTAACCTCCCTTCCCCTCCTACTATACTCTTAGTTTACTATAAGCTAATTCTAACTAGCTCTCCTTATAATAGCAAACAATTTACCTTTAATACCTAGCGCTTCTTTATAGTATATAAGCTATAGGTAAATTATAACTTTATTAGTTCTACTATAAACTAGTAGATATTTATTTACTAGAACCTCTTGTCCTCTATTTAGGCTAAGGTTGCCCTATTCTTTAAGAAAGGGGATTTTATTTACTATAACCTAGCTGCCTTTTTAGACTATCTTTCTAAGCTTTACTCTAACCCTTATTACTATAAGATAGCTCTTACTAAACTTAACTAGATAGAGTAGGCTAGTAATAAATCCTTCTTTGCTTTCTTTATTTGCTTTAAGTAGAAACTCTCCCTTACTAGTAGCATAAGCTAGGATAATAAGGTCTGTTTTGCTAAGCTATGCTATATACTTAATAAGCGAATGCATAGCACGTGCGTTAGCTGCGGCATCTCCTGTAATAGCTATAATATTACTATAAAGCAGTACTACGCTATTACCTTAGACCTTAAGACCTCTATGCTTAAGGATTGCTTCTATACTAGATATCTAATAAATCCTCTAGCCTAGTATTACTATACTACTAACTATAAGGGGGATATAGCTATGTCTAGGGTGAATACTATAGGAACCTAGGGCAAGGGCAGGAAGAAAAAGAAGCTAAAGGCTAAGGATATAGCCTTGCCCTTTACTTAGGCACAAGCTAAGTAAGTAACTAACTAGGAGATAGCGCGTTACTAGGAGTCTAGTACCTGCTTATGCTATAGAGAGATAAGTTATATAGCTTATAACTACTCCCTCCTTCCCCCTTTTTAGCCTAAGGTCTGTATCTAGTAGGCTATTACTAAGGCTAATAACTATAAGTATAAGGAGGAGGAGGAGGATAGGATAGGAAAAGACTAGCCCTTATAGTAAGTCTTACACAAGGGCTTCTAAGCTCTATTACATAGCGGACTCTAGGTTAAAAGGAGGTAGAGTTAATAGAGTATAATAAAATTTATAAATATATAAATTACCTAGTATTCTTTATTCCTATTCTCTTTAACTTATTCTCCTTTGTAAACACCCTAATTAACTATAGCTATAAGTACTATAGCACTATTAGTAAGTCCGCTGCTTAATAGCTAGGCCTTAAGCTTGTCTAGCTGCCTTTAAGGCGCTAGGTAAGGACCGCTATTAAGGTTTAATAGCAGGGATAATAGGCACTTAAGAGGGAGTCTAGTATTACTTACCTTGCCTGCGCTGCAATTAATATTAATAGCTAGCAGTTATTTGTCTGCCTTTATATAGTCCTAGGCCTTGCCTAGGATATAATCTTTAGCCTACTATAAATAGAACACTGTGATATTACCCTTTATACTACTTAGCAGGAGTTAATAGTAGGTATAGCAGAAGGCCTTATAGTGCGGGAGTCCTTAAGTCACGCCTAGGGCGAGGCTATATAGGGCATAATAGGGTCTGCCTTTGCGGCTATAGCTAAGTAAGCTTGCTGCCTTTAGGATATAACTATTTAGTTTATAGGCACTAGCTTATGTAAGTTAATATCTATCCTTTAGGTTACTACGCCTAAGTTATAGCCTAAGGACCCCTATATAGCCCTACTAGCTAAGCTTTGTAACTTTACTAATCTCTTTAATAAGTCTAAAGCAGACGCTCTCCTACCTTATTATAGCACCTTAGACTACTATATTTGTTTTTATAAGTCTCCTAATAAGTCCCTCCCCTTTCTCCCTTAGGGCCTATTATACTCTATGCCTTAGGACTAGTTACTTAAACTCTAGCAGTAGCTTATAAAGCTTTTAGATAAGGGATAGATCTAAGCTAGCTCTTCTTTAGCAGCTACTCTAGTCCTCTTAGTTAAGAAGGCTAGCAGGGGCTAGCGGTTCTGCGTAGATTACTATACTCTTAATAAGATTATAAAGTAGGACTGCTACCTATTACCTCTTATTAAGGAAACCCTTTGCTCTCTAGCCTATGCATAATAGTTTACTAAGGTAAATGTCTAGGCGGCTTTCTATAAGCTATAGGTTGCTAAGGGGGACAAGGCTCTTATAGCGTTCTAGACGCGGTTTAGGCTATTTAAGTGGCTTGTCTGCCCCTTTAGCCTAGCAGGTGCGCCTGCCACTTTCTAGCGTTATATTAATAACGCCCTTAGTAATGCCCTTAGCAACTTTATTATGGCATACTTAGATAATATCCTAGTTTATTCCAGCGGCTTAAGGCGTAACTA
This sequence comes from Claviceps citrina, assembly GCA_018360365.1. Classification (NCBI taxonomy): domain Eukaryota; kingdom Fungi; phylum Ascomycota; class Sordariomycetes; order Hypocreales; family Clavicipitaceae; genus Claviceps; species Claviceps citrina. The sequence continues at coordinate 18,983 of SRQA01000445.1, read as the reverse complement.
TTTACAGAAGGTTCGTGTAGTTTTCGGCCGCCTATAGGCAGCAGGCCTTTACCTTAACCTTAATAAGTCTGTCTTTACTACCTAATAGGTCTATTACCTTAGGTATATTATTATAGCAGGCAAGAGCGTGCGCCCTAACCCTGCTAAGGTCTAGGCTATTTAGGACTAGGCAGCCCTAATAAAGCTACAGGGTATACGCAGCTTCCTTAGTTTTGCGAATTTTTACTATAACTTTATTCTAAATTTCTTCTAAGTTACTAACCCCCTTTATAATCTTATAAAAAAGGGCGTCCCCTTTGTCTAGGGGCAGCAGGAGGCCTACGCTTTTAATAAGCTTAAGCGCCTCTTTATCTTAGACCTAATCCTAGCTTAATAGGACCCTAACTAGGACATAATAGTTAAGGCAGACTACTCTAGTATTGCCCTTAGTAGTTACCTCCTCTAGCTCCAAACAAATAGCGTTTAGTACCCTATTGCCTACTACTTAGCCTAGCTAACCCCCCCTTAGCAGAACTATACTATTTATAATAAGGAGCTCCTAGCTATTATCTCCTGCTTTAAAGTATAGTTAGCTAAGCTCTAGGGTATCTCTAAGCCCTTTACTATTTACACTAACTATAAGAGCCTTAAGTACTTTATAACCCCTAAAATTATAACTAAGTGTTAGGCTTACTAGGCTAAGACACTCTTATAGTATTATTACTACCTATAGTACTAACCTACATAGCACTAATAGTATACTAATACGCTCTCCTAATAGGGCTAGGATAAGGTAGGGCTAACCCTATAGTATAGCTGCCTCTTTTAACCTCTATTTATCTAGGCTATTTTTATAAGCAACCCTAACCTTTTTAGCACTAATATTACACTACCCTTTAGTAACTAGGTCTTTTCCTCTCCCTACCTTTAGGCGCTTTAGGATATAGCAGTTACTTATAATATAGTATACTACTACTGCCTTGCTACTATCCGCAGGAACGCATAGTAATTCCCTATAGAGGCTAAGATAAGGGAGCAGATTACAGACTATAGTATTAGCGCTTATAGGGTGCTTTAGTTTTGTAGCTAGATATAGGTGCCTTAATAGGAGCTATTAATAACCACCCTTATCTAGGAGTGCTATGAGTTACTAGTAGCGGGCTATCTAGGTTATAACACTACCTTCTAGACCCTTTAGTAATAGTTCTACTAGGCAGGCATATCCTAGGACATTGCCTGCTATGTCCGGAATTATTACTACTATAGCAGCTATAAAAGCTACTAGCAATAGCAGGGCCTCCTAAAACCCCTCCCTATTCCTAACTACTTCTAGTCCTAGATCTTAGTTAACTTTATAATAGGCCTGCCTGCGCACAGGCTATCTAATCCCTCTTTCCTTATAGTGATTACAGACTGCCTTTCTAAGTTTGTTTAGCTTAAGGCTATAACTAGTATCTCTACTAAGGCATGCACGGAGAGGTTTAAGATATGCTAGTAGTGGTTCTATAGGTTCCCTACCTTTATTATTACTAACTATAGCTTAGACTAGCTAAGTAAGTTCTAGACTACCTTATGCTTAATTATTAAGACTAAATAGTTACTTTCTACCTCCTACTACCCCTAGACTAATAGGGGCATAGAGCAGGCTAACTAGGAGGTGTAGGCTATCCTATATCTTTATATTTCCTTCTTATAGTTTAATTAGCCTAAGCACCTAGTAGCGTGCTAGCTTACGCTTAATAATTAGGCTTCCTTTATTACTAGCTTTAGTTTAAACTAGCTGCTCTATAGATATAATATTAATCTAGTCTAGGTTCCTATAAACCTTACTCCTAGCACTACTATAGGCACAGGATAGGCAGCCTAGTTTGCCTTATAACTTTAGGAGGCTTCTAAGCTAGCCTAGGTAGCTATTACCTTTACTTAGTAATAATAATAAGATAGCATAGCTGCCTCCTATTACCCTATAGAGTAGTTCTAGGTTAGGGACTAGGTATAGCTCTCCCTTTATTATATTAAAACTAACTACCCCTCTAAGAAGCTAGACTAGGTAGTAGCTAAGTACTATATTATAGCTATCCCTACACTACTAATAGTCTGTCTTAATATGCCCTAGGGCATTTACCCTGTCTTTTATATTAACCTTATTAAGCGCGCTACTACTAATCTGCTCCCTAGTTAGCCCTAGTGTAATATATACCTAGGGCCTATATAGGTATAGAATAATAAAGATAATAAGCTCTATAAGGAATACTAGGTTAAGAAGGTACTAGCGGCCTGTAATACATAGGGCTGTGGGCACTATTAGGATATTCTTATTAAATAAGTAGGATACTTAATGCTAATATAGGAGCCGCTTAAGAACCTAGCGGATATATAGGCCCTAGCGGACTATAAGGCAGAATAGGGTAGTGTATAGTATAATAACAGTCCCTAGTAGGTTCTTAAATAGGGTTCTCTTATAAAGCTATATATATTTGCTACTTAGGGCTTAACTTGCCCCTAATTAGTCTCTTTCCCCCTCTCTCCTACCTACCCTTCTTCCTCCCCTGCCTTAGTAAACCTTATATTAGTTACTAGGTAACTCTAGGGGTAGCTTATTATTATAGGGGTTAGGGGAGGGGGTATTATGCTATATTTAGGACAGCGCTATTAAGATTACCTACGTGTCCCTCTTGTCTCTCTCTTAGTAGTATTAATAGCTCTCTAGTATATGCCCTTATAGGGCGTGTTAGGGGCATTAGGGGATATTTAGCAATTCCTCTACCTATAGGCTAGGCCTATAGGATTACTACAGTAGCTATATAATACTTTATAGTATTGCTATCTACTCCTCTACAGCCCTTTATATAGCCCTAAAGGACTATATAGTGTGCTACTAATAGCTAGCTATAGCCTAGGTATTCTACTCCCCCTGCGCAAATAATACGCTTCTAAGCTAGGTAAGGGGTTAGACTAGCAGCTATATAGTGCCCTAGATAAGGGCGCTAGGGGATATAAGGAATAGGTTAGTAGCTATGTTACTAGGTAGTGTAGGCATAGCACTTCTTATAACAGGCGTGTTATTAGCAAGTATAGCAGTAGCGGGGGCGTTATAAATAGTCTAAATAGTAACTAGGGCATACTTAGCGTAGTAGTATAGGTTAGTAAATCTATTACCTAGGGCGCGGAATTTAGGTGTTAGAATAGCGGCTGTCTAGATTTACTAGGTCCCCTTATAATACACCTCTAGTGTAATAATAGCACGGCCCTTAGCTACGGCTTATATTAGGGCGTGCATAGTATACCTAATATAAGGATTAGCTGCTAGTATATACGTGTCCTACACGCATTTCTAGCGGCCCTTCTAGCAGCTCTTATATAACTTCCTATAGGAACTACGCTTACAGTCTAGTTTGCTTAATTAGATAGTAATAAGAATATATTAGATATAAGGCAGGTTAATAGTTATAGGCATAGCATTGCCCTCCTTATTAAAGTCTCCTTCTATAATAAACTTGCCTAGGGCCTGCGCCTAGTGCTAGTGTAAGGGTAGGATATTACCCTATACGCTAAGAGGTAGTTATAAGGGCTAGCATAGCGCGCCTAGGGGAGGCTATAGTAGCTATAGGTATATATAGGCAGCCGGGGCAGGCGGGGGCTGCTTGCTAATATTCTAGAAGCTATATAAGGGAAATAGCGCCTAGGCATAGCTTAGGTAGTATAGTAGTAATAGGTACTATAGTAGTAGCAGGCCTTAGGGTAGCTATAATATAGTAAGTAACTAGGCACGGGATTTAGTAATATAAAGTAGGCTTAGGAATAATAATAAGTTTATAAGAAGGTAATAAGTAATAAATTAAAAACTCTTTATAATAGGGGGAATAGAGGAGGATAGCTAGCAGGACTCTAGGGGCGGATAAGACAAGGCTTTTATACCTCTAACAGGCGTCTAATACAGCATTATCTAGTCTAGGTATTACGCGCGAATAATAACAACTATAGGTTCTTATAATACTAGCTAGCTATGCTAGCTATTAATAGCTTGCTTCTCGCGCCTAATACAAGCGCCTTACTCTAACTAGGTACTAACATTAGGCGGGTTGCTTAGACATAGTCTAACTACTAGCAACTATTAATAGCCTATGTCTTGCTTTTATGCTAGCTATTTAGTGTAGTATATTATACCTACACCGCGCCTATTATGTTTACTACGTCACTTATTTACACTACCTAGCAGGGTTTATAGTTTTATTTAGTTCTATATCCCTCTATCTTAGTCTGCTACCTATCCCTAGACTATCTCCTTAACTTACTAGTCTAGTACTTATCCTAGCTAGGCTAGCTTACCTCCCCTAGTAGCGTTTAATATAATAAGGGCGTTTTGTTTCTTAATTCACTTGCCTATAGCTTTTTCTTGCTAACCTAACGCTTTTGTGCAAGTAGCGTCTACGCAGCATAGCTACTGCCTAGGGCAGAAGGCTATATAATAGTATTAGGCTTTGCCTAATATAAGGCTAATATAGGTGTGTATTAGTAGTTATGCGCACCTTGCCTCGCGTATAGGGCTTACGTATAATAATAGGGGGGTATCTATAGCAAGGGTATAAAGGGGGCATAACAGGGTCTTTATATTACCTTTCCTTCCTTTCTCTTTATGTCTTTTAATAGCATTCCGACGCCTATTAGCAGTAGCAATAGGGCCAGTCCATAACACATTTAAACGTGAACTCTATGTTATTATTATAAAGGGAGCTTTTATTGCTAATTATAATAACATACCTAATCTATAAGCTATAATTATAGTTATTTGCAAAGGAGCTATTAATAAAGACAAAGAGCTTTAAAGTTATAAGATTAAGTAGTATATATATTAATCCTTAGTTTATATGCTACATTTACTACTTAATCCTCTTATTAAGGGCCTTAATATTATTAGCATTAGGTTACTATTTTTAGGCAGCGGCAGATAAGTTAAATAAAGCTTTAGGTTAGTATATTATTATAATATACGCTCTATAGGCTCTTTGCTTTATATATTCCTTCTAGGTAGTCTTTAAAGAGAGGTTAATTAGCTTAAGTTTAGAGGCTTAACCTTTTTGCTATAAATATATTATAGAATCTATTAAGAGCGTTAGCTTATAACTATTAAAAAGGAGTGTGTTATTTAGTATAAGCTTCTCTTTAGGCTTTATAGTAAAATTAGCCTTAATTAATTAATCTTCCTTATAGTTAGAGAAAGGCTAGTTACTAAGGATAAGGGTATTATCTATCTATATGCCTATAATACTAAAGGTATTATTAGAAGTAGTAATAAGTATGTAGGGATTATATAAAGAGGTTATTATGCTAAGCTTCTTATAGTAGTGCGTAAAGTATATTACCTACTAATATATACTAGCTTTTGCAATGCTATAAAGGGGTCTAATTACTACTATAATTATGCCTTAGGAATACTAGTCTTTAATTTCTCTAGGGAGGTGCGCTAGTATTATGTAATTAAGGGTGGTGTTTAACTATATATATGCTTATATAATATTACAAATTTATATATAAATATCTCTCTTGCTAAGCAAAGGGGCAAGGGCTATAATAAGCCTTTAGCTTATATATTAGATTATTAGGGATTATATTAAGATAGTCTCTTTACTAGTATTATTATAGCCTTAGATTATAAGGTAGGATTTCTTATATAGTTTATTAGTGCCTTTACCCTTAATCTCTCTTATAAGGTAGCTTTTAAAGATATATTCCGCGCTATATTTACATAGGTTAAAGGGTTTAAAGCAAAAGATATTACAGGCTAGCAAAGCCTTAATTTCCTTATAGTTAAAGAGCTTAAAAGGCTTGCCTAGGGTTATAATCTTTCCTTATTAGCATAGATTATTTACTAGAGCTATGTCTGCCTCTTCTTTAGTAAAGAGAAAGGCTATAATGCCTTTATATATAAGGAATGCCTTAAAGAATATAATCTCCGTAAAGTCTTTATTAATTAGAGGGGTCTTTTATAAACATCCGTAGCCTCTCTTTACCTAAGGGGTTATAATTTCTTATAAGCCTTCTATAGCTTTATTCTACTCTAGCATTATAGTAGATACTAGGTCTGTGGTTAATTAGACCTTTTTATTAAGGAATCTAATCTTACAAAGCCTTCTATAGCTTCTCTTCGCAGGAGGGCTACTACTAGTATTAGTTAGTATAGTATAGTTAGCGCCTTTATTAGTACTATTAGTATAAGCAGTAATATTATTATTATTATAAGCCTCTAGGTTTATAAGATTAAGTAGTTTAATAATTTAAAGGGTTTCTTCCTTAAGGAATATATTACAAAGGAAGGGCTTAATAAATATAATACTAAATTAGGCTAGGCTATAAGGCATTTCTACTATATAGGTCTCTTCTTTAGTAGACAAGAGCTTAAAAAATCCTTACTAGCTATCTTTCTTACGCTAGACCTAAATATCTAATTATAGTAGGAGATAATAAGTTAGAAAGGTTATAGGTTTATTATAGAGGGTAAGGGCGTCTTATACTTAACGCTTTGCTATAGCCTTGCAGGCATTAAATATAGCCTTATAAATAGCTTTAGCGTGTTATATAATAGAAAAGAAAGGTAGCAAGTTATATAATAAGCATAGGTACGCGCTAAACACAAGGAGGGTTAGCATAAGGCTATTAGGGCCTACAGAATTATTTATAGCCTTTATAGCTATTTAAAGTATTTTATTAGGCAGCAAGTAGGTTCCTAATTTACCTTTAAGGATATTATAAGCTCTTTAGAGCAGGCCGTAATATCTCTTAACCTTGCTAATACTATTATAGGATTTAATAGCAACTTTATTAATATTAATAGCTAGGGATTAGGCGTATTAATAGAATTCTGCTAATGCAAAGTTCTTTCTAGTATTGTAGATATCTAATCTAGCGGGCTAAGATACAAATTAATCTAGCAAGATTAAATAGTATTCTAGACATCCTTTACAGTCTGCTTCTTTAGATCTAAGAAGCGCGCGGCTTAGAAGGCAGTTATAGCATTAATAATATAAAGGACTAGCTTACTATTAATATAAAGGATATCTATAAAAATCTTATAGTTAAAGTTATAGTCCTCTTATAGTATAAACTTAAACCTGCCTAGTCCCTTCTTCTTAAGTTAATATTACTTACAAAATCTCGTGAGTTTTATAAGGAGGCAAGGGTTAAATTCCTTATTAGCCTAGTTTAAGATCTTTAATAGGCAAGCTATAAAGGGGTGGCTAAATTAGTAGTAAAGCTAACAAAGCTCTTTCTCTATAAGGTAAAAGGCAACCACTAGCTTAGGCTTTAGATACTACTATAGGTAACCCTATTATTAGGTTATAGGGACCTCTTTAGTCCCTTACATTAGTATATTCTATAAATTATCTAGCCTTACGCCTATCTAGTTTATATTTATAATATAGTATAAGAAGGGAGTGTTAGTAAGCAGAATATAAAAGTTAATGTCTCTAAGCATAGTTAGCACGCAAAAGATGCCTTTAGAGAGGGCTTTTCCTACTCTAAAGCTAATCTTATATTATTAAGCCTTATTAATCTATAACTATAGCATTAAACACTATAGAGCCTTAACCTAGGGTATCCTAGCTATTAAGACCCCTAAGGCACTAGTATCTAGCAGGATACTATAGAAAATCTTACTAGAATAGTATAATTCTACTATATAATTAGTAGTAATTATATTATTAGTAACATTAGTAGTAATATTAATATAGGGATCTCTCTAAGAGAGAGCGTAGTATAAAGCTTTGTAATAAAGGAATTTAATAATTTCTATGCCTTTAGGCACTTTAAAAGATAATATAAAGGTCTTAAGGGTATAGGTAAGGAATTATAATATTATAGAGGCATTATTATTAGAGGTATTAGGGTTAGGCTATCTCTAAGGGGTTAGGGAGGACTAGGTAGTAGTAGTAGCTATTATAACTTTAGTCTTATAGATTATGTTATAAATCTCTTCTAAGTTAAGGTTATTAAGGTTAGAATTATATAATCCTTTAACATTAAGAAGGAATTACTACTACTTTTAGTCTATAGGCTTATTATAATGCATTAGGAGACGGTTCTAATTAGATTTAGCGTTTTAATACTCTTAAGAGGAATGCTTTGTAGATTAGCATTCTTCTTTGCTATAAATATAGCATTATAGGGTCTTTCTTTGTTATATGCCTTATAGAGTGTGGCTATAGCTTTGGCTAAACTTATAGTTAATATAGAAAGTAAGTAATAATTATAGAGTCTTGTATTTTAGAGTCTTATTATACTAAAGGAATCCACTATATTTAAGGCATTTATCCTTCTTAGTAATCCTAATAAATTTCTAGATCTTAGCGGTAAGGTCTTTATATATTAAGCAGCTATTATAAATAGTATAGCTATATTTAGGGATGTTATTAATAGTAGTAAAAAGGGTGTTTTATATCTTTATATTATTAATATAGCTTCCTTAAAGTCCGTAATAGATCTTAAGGATTTGGTTAGTAAGGAGGTTAAGAGCCTTAGTTATACTTTTCTTAGGGTTCTTAGTTATTACCTTATAAAGTATAATAGTCCTAAGGTTTATTTAGTAAACTTAGCCTATATTTTAGGTTTTAAAGCGTTCTCTAATAAATTATACTATTTTATTAAAGGTTATCCCTAGGCCTTAGATATAGTCCTTATAATACATAGCTACGTTACCCTTAAGTATTATAGGGAAGGCCTTGTGGAAAGTATCCTTAGGGATATTAAGTTAGTTATAAAGGGCAAGGAATATACTATATTTATTATAAAAGAAGTTATAGAGGTCTTTACTATACTTATTATTATTAGAGTAGACCTTATAGAGGTCTATAATCTTCTTTATAATTACTACTAATAAATTAATTAATCTTATAGGCTCCTTATATATTCCTCTAGAGGGTCTTTATATTTCTAAAGGTAAAAGCAATACCTTAAAGGGATTAGAGGGTATTAGGGTAGGTTATAAAGCTTGCAGGTATTCTTACTTAGAGTCTCTTATAGCTATTATAAGGGGTAGGGAGGGGATTTTTCTAAGAGAGCGTAAGACTTATTATATAGTTTCTTATGTAGGAGAGTTAAGGCAGCTTTAAGTTATTTCTATAGGGGGTAGGTAGCTTCTGCCTCTTTCTTTTGTTAATAATTAAGTGGTTTAAAAGGTTTATAAGGTTATAATCTCTTTTACTCTAGGGGGTTAAGGCATTAAGGGAGCTAGGGCTATTATCTTAAGTTTTTAAGTAATTAAGCTTTTATTATTTATAAAGTAAATACCCCTTCTTTCTAGGAAGATTTAGAGGGCTCCTACAAGGGGTGCTAGGAGTTTCTTATAGGTATTTTCTAACTATTAGCTAAATTTGCTAACGAATTCTAGCTAGAGGGCCTCGCCGCAAATATCTTCTACTTTTGTATTATAAATAAATTAAGTAATTCTGCTAGCAATTTCCTCTTCTAAGCAAAGGGCAGGGATTAGGTAATTAGTCTTTTAAATATGCTAATTAAGGTTAATAATATCTTTAAAGCGTTCTATAGCTTAGGGGAGGTTAGGGATACTTCCTACTATAAAGTTATTATTATTAAAGTCTGTTATCTTAACTAATTAATTAATTAGTTTATTATTAGACAGAGGGGTCTTCTGTAGTTATTCTTCTAAAGAGGAAGAGCATAGTAGTTAGCAAGGGTATAAAATAGCTATTTTTTAGGCAGGCTTAAAGGATTAAGCTAACCTATAATAATAGAATTGCTTAAGTATAAAGCAGCTATCTTATAAATAAACTTAGTAAATAAGCTAGTTTATAATAATAGAATTGCCTTAGTATAAGATAGTTATCTTATAGGCAGACCTAAAGAATTAGGCTAACCTATAATAATAGAATTAGCTTTCCTATAGTAATCTTTACTAATTTATAGTCCTATAACTACTAATTAGTATTAAATAAGCATAGGTAAAAGATACCTATAGGTTATGCGTAACTATAAGTAAAAGGTGTGTATATATAAGGGGGTTTTATTTAGTTATATTTTCTAAGAGGAAGCTATCTAAGGGGTCTATTATATGCCTCCTTTTATATATATTAAACTCTATATGCCCCTATATTTACGTGGTGGTTTGTGGTGCGGCTAATTACATTACGTGCATCCTCGCTTAGCTAGGCGGAGCCGCAGGCCAAGCTAAGGGTGCCGAGGTTAACCCGTAATGTGTGCGATGATTCCGACAATTACTAAAAATAAAAAATCTAGAAATTATTTATACTAAAGTTTTAATATCCCTTAGAAAAGCAAATTTAAAAAAAGAAAAATAATTATATAAATACTAATTAATAAAACTAAACTTAGTAATTTTATTTAGCTAATGACTTACCGTAAGAAAGGTAGTTAGCAAGGTCTTTACAGGCTCTTAGCTACAAAAGGCATAACCTACATAGTAGAAATGCCCTTAGAACTAATAAAATTTAGATTTATTATAGTAAAGCTATTCTTATATAATCTAGATAATTTAGAAACCCTTCCTTATCCTCTACCTATTAATAAAAAAAAGGAGGATTATAATAATTAACTATAAGAACTAGCAAAGAGAGTTACTTTTAATCTTCTTAATAACTTTTTTAATAAAAGCCTTATTAAAAAGTAGCCTACTAAGTAAGGTAAAGGCTAATTATAAAAAACTCCTTTAATTAACTAAGACTTTAAGGAAATAATACTTTAAGGTAATTTATTTAATAAAGTATTTCTTATAGTAAAAGAAAAGGAAGATCTTACTTTTATTTATTAACTTTACTAGTAAGGTATTATAAAGACTATAAGAGCATTTTTTAAGGTATTTTATTTGTCAGAATAATCCCTCACATCACGGGTCAAGATTATTCCGTGCCGCCCGCGGCACCGACGGGCGGGCCACGCTGCGGCCCGCTGGCAACGCAAGCGAGCATGTGACTAATCACATAACCCCCTGCGCATAACCTTTGCAGCCCACAACCCCCCCCTATAAAGGGGGAATTATAGGCTGCCTTACTAAATAGAATAACTAAGAATAGAACCTTTAACTATTTAAACCTAACCGGTACCCCTTATTACGTACGCAATACCTATGACTAGATGTCACTTTAATTAACCTGTTTAATCTAACACTAATTAGTAGTATAGTTAATTAGCCGCGTGGTAATTTATATAGGTTATAAAAAGACTATAGATTCGTAAGGATTAATATAGAAGAGCTAATTCCGCTATTATAGGTTAGCCTAGTCCTCTAGGCCTGCCTATAAGATAGCCGCTTTGTGCTAAGGCAATTCTATTATTATAAACTAGCTTATTTAGCTTGTCTATAAGATAGCCGCTTTATGCTTAAGCAATTCCATTATTATAGGTTAGCTTAATCCTTTAAGCCTGCCTATAAGATAGCTGTTTTATACCCTTGTTAAGAACCTTAAGAAGATCCCTTTGCAAGCCCTGCTTCCCTAGGCTTCAGACCTCACAATCACAAGACCCTCTGCAAGCCTAGTTTCCCTCGGCTTCAGACCCCTCACAACCTTAATTACATTAAAAGACCCTCTGCAAGCCCGGTTTCCCTTGGCTTTAGACCTTCTAACCTCAATCACAAACTCCTCTGCAAGCCCTGTTTCCCTTAGCTTCAGACCCTACAACCCCGACCCTAATCTTATAATTTAATCCTAACTAATTTAATAAGATACCCCCCCCCCCCTAGCTAATAAAATACTTTAAAAGATAGAGACTCCCCTGCTCCCTCGCTACATTACAAGGTTTAAGAGCCTAATGCCCTAAAACTAGCATAAATACACCTGTAAAGAGCGTGATTAGAAGCCTTTTAACCCTTTAAAAGCCTTATAATTAGAGCTTTATAAGAAGATTGCCTAATTTATCTAGGGATACGTGCTAGAAGATAACGAGCCCCTCTATGCAGAGACCCTTTAGGAAAGCTTTATAATAGAATTTAACCTTTAGACTAAAGATAACTTTAAGAGAGTCCCTATATATCTTCTTTAAAGCTTTAGAACCCTCCTTACAAGAGGAGGTATTTATATTAAGATTAACCGCACAAGCCTCCCTTAGTAGCTTATAGATATAGCTTAAGCTTAAAGAATGCCGTAAAGACCCCCTTACAAAGAAGACCCTTAGAGACCTGGCGAAGACCCTTAAAGACCCCCTCACGAAGAAGACCCTTAGAGACCTGGCAACGACCCTCGAAGACCCTCTCACGAAGAGCCCTAGAGACATTACAAAGAACCTTAAAGACCCCCCTAGGAAAAGCCCTCTTTGCCTTTATTAAAAGCTAAAGATTCGCCAGAGGAAGCAGCACCTTCTTCCTCCCCTTAGTAGTAAAGATGCCCTCTTTTCCCATCTTTAAAGGAGTTAGACCTCTCCTCCCCTCTTGCCCCTCATAAAAACCCCTTAAAAGTCTCTCTTACCTGTCACGAAAAGCCCTCAAAAGCCCTTAATCTTAAAAAGCCTCTAAAAAAGACCTCTTTTCATCACGAAAAGCTCCCTTTTGCCCCACTTTTAATAACGTTAGGACCTTTGAACCCTTTAAAGGATAAAAATCCCTCTCTTTAGCTAGAAAGACCTCTTTTTCTATTATTAAAAGCCGAAGACTTGCTAGAGGAATCACTGTTTTCCTCTCTTTAGCAGCAGAAATCCCCTGATTCGGAATCCCCTGTGAGGTGCGGCCCCACAAGACAGGCCACGCCGGATTGCCCGGCGACGTCACAGAGAATCCCTGGCTAATGCCTAGGGCTTACGCACGTAGCTAGCATATCTAGCGACGCGTGCGCGCATTATTCTTACTTAGCAAGCTTAAGTCCTTTTATAATATAATATATACCTTTTTATTACTACCTAGCTATAATATTTCTTATAATTCTTAAGCTTTAACCCTAGCTACCTAGTAGTAGAAATAGTACTTATAATAAGATCTATAACTAAATTAGGGAATAATATATATTTAGTACCTTCTAAAACACTACCTTTAGTATTATATAATAGCTCTAGCCTTACTCTAATAGAGTTATTTATAGGCTAAGACCTTAAGATTACTAAGCAGGCTATTTATAAGTAAATTACCTAGCTTAAGATCCTTAAATAACTCTAGGAATAGGAAAAGAAATTACTTTAGTAACTTAGTATATATAAAAACCTGCCTAAATGCTAGTAATATTATAATAATTCCTTTAATAGTAAAAGAGGAGAAGTTAAAGTTAGGAATATTATAAAGCTTACTTACCTTACTAACCTATAGAAATATAAAATCTAAATTAATAACCTAAACTATGCCTTTAATAAAGCAAAACGTAAGTATTAATATAACTACTAGAAAATCCTTTTTACCCTTAGTAATATAAACTAAGTTTATAGGGCAAGATAGGACTAATTTATTAGTAAAAAGACTATAAAGAAGCAGGACTACTTTACTAATAACTAAGGCAGCTTCTAGGAGTAGACTCTTATACTACTCTAAGATTTTATAAATTATAATACCTAAATTATCTTATAGCTTAAAAAAGCATACTAATAAGACTAGTAAAGCCCTATAAACTTTAGTATTTACCTTAATTCCCTAGAGAATTACCTTAAAAGAGCAAGCAAAAAGTCCTAGGCTTTTACCTTCTTTACAAAACTATAGCCTAAACTATAAAACTATATAAATTTACATACCTTTATTACTAGTAAGATATATAAGGAAGTTATAATAATTATATAATAATTCTAGAAGGTAATGCTATCTTTTAAGAACAAGCAAAAAGCTACTAATTCCTAGGATTATAACTAGTAAAAGGGATAATAATAAAATTATTAATTAAAATACCTATAATAGCAAGCCTTTAATAAAAGCCCTGCTATAAAGCCTAATAAGAATAAGGTTTGCAATAAGCTAAATTAACTAAATAACCGCTGCTACTATAATTATAGTAATAATAGCTATATTACTTACTACTATAATAAGCTAGTAAAAGACTAGGAAAACTACTAGTAGTAAAGGTAAATACCCTAACCTTTGCTACTAATACCTAGATACCTATAGGATATAGATTTTGTGTTCTAGTATTTATAAAGGAGCAAAATACTACTAAAATGTTTACAAACCTAGATAGTTACTCTAATATTAATATTATAAGTATTAAGTTTGTGTAATAATACTAACTAAAAAAAGCCTAAGTAATAGCCCCTTTTCTTAAGGCTATAGGGAATCTTATAATACCTTAATATAGGGTATATTATATGCTACTTACCCTAAAAGACTTAAGAGGTTAAGAGAGAGACCTTACTATTAACTATATTACTATTAATAAGAACCTAAAACCTAAGGAAAGTCCTATATTAATTAGAATATATACCTTTATAAAGGAATAAGTATACTTATCTTTATATAGTTAAGAGTAGTAGTTTAAGCTTAGTTAAAATAAGTTAAAGATTTTAACCCCCTACTATTTTGCTAAGAAATCATAATAAGAAGTAGTAATATTTACTATAGAATCCCTTAATAGCTTTATTTCCCTTAGAGATAAAGAAGTTACTAATACCTTTAGTAATGCTAATATTATTCTAAATAAACTCTAGGAGTTTTAGGATATATTTGCCTTTAATAAGGCTAGACTACTACTATTTTAAAAAGAAATAAACTATACTATTAACCTTCTCCTAGACACTATGCCTTTATATAGTCCTATATACCCTCTCTTATAAGCGGAACTTAAGGAGCTTTAGGACTATATCTAAGATAACCTAGTAAAAGGGTATATAAGACCCTTAAAAAGCCCTATAAGTATACTAATTCTTTTTATCCTAAAGAAAAATAAAACACTCTAACTTTATATAAACTACTAGGGAATTAATAAGATTACGCTTAAGAATTACTATGCTTTACCTCTTATTTTAAAGATCCTTAACTACTACTAGGGTATAAAATACTTTTCTAAAATTAATATTAAAAACGCCTACTATTAGATTTAAATAAAAGCTAGTAATAAGTAGAAGACTGCTTTCTAAACCTACTATAAATACTTTAAATACCTTATTATACTATTTAGCCTTACTAATACCCTAGCTATGTTCTAAAATTATATTTACTAAGCTCTTTATAGACTAATAAACACTATTTATATAGTGTATCTAAATAATATCCTTATTTTCTTTAAAACCTAAGAAGTATATATAAAATATATTAAATAAGTCCTTAAATATATAAGAGAGGCAGAGCTATATGTAAAACCTTCTAAGTGTACCTTTTACTAAGACTTAGTAGAATTCCTAGGATTTATCCTATTAATTACTAGTATTTTAATAGACCCTAAAAGGGTTAAGACTATATAAAATTAGCAAGAGCTAAAGAGCTTTTAGGATATATAAGTATTCCTTAAATTCTATAATTTTTACTAATGCTTTATATACTAATACTCTAGTATTATAGTACCTTTAAACGCACTTATAAAGGGTAGCTAGAATAGCATATAAAAGAGCACCTTCTAATTTAGACTAGCTAAAAAGATAGTATTTATATAGCTAAAAGCTACCTTCTAGGAGGCCCCTCTCCTTTATTACTATAACCCTAATAAGTAGGTTTAGATTAAAATAAATGCTTTAGTCTTTATAATAAGTAGCATTATCTTATAGCTAGATAATAATAGGCAATACTACCCTATAGTATTTTAGTTAAGAAAGTTTATAAATATAGAAAGAAATTATAGTACTACTAACTAAAAGCTTTTTATAATAGTTAAGTTATTTAAATACTAGTAATACTATATTAAAGAGGTAAAGAATCTAGTTAAAGTCCTATTAGACTACTATAACCTTTAGACTTTTATAAGGCTACTAAAGCTAAATAGTATGCAAGTATAATAGTGTATATTTCTATTACCTTTTAACTTTATTATTAAATATAAACTAGGCAAAAGTAACCCTACTAATATACTATTAAGATAGCTAGATTATAATAGCAAAATACTAATAAATTTAAGGCTACTGCCTAACTTATAAAAGAAGTTTTTATTTGCCCTAAGTAGTAAGAAGGCTAATAAGCCTAGAGAGATATATCTTATAAAAGAAGCAAAAGAGGTTATAATACCTAAGAGAAGATATAGTAAAATACCTTTAAGAGAGGAAAATACTCTAGTTATAGGGGATTAGTAGTAATATAGCAAGATGCCTTTAGGAGAGGAAAATACTCTAGTTTATAATCTTAGGGTCTAGATAAGTAAGGTAGCTACTAGGATGCTAGTAAAGCATAAGCTAGTAGCTAATAAATTTGTAGCTAAAGTAGGATATGTTTTTAGTGTTAAATTACACAAAATCTAGGTAGCTATTATATTACTAGATTTATATAACTACACTATAAATAGGTTATTAGCTTAGCTACTAAAGATAGCTTAGGACTATAACTAGAACCTCTAGATAAGTAGCTAGGCCTAAGAGGCAGTAAAAGGAAGGGGAAACGCTAGGATATAAAGAAATAATATATGCAGCCTCCTAATATATAATAACTAGGTAGTAGTACCTTAGGACCTTATCTTATAGGTAAAGCTTCTATAGCTATACTATAATAATTCCTTAGCTAGTTACTTTAGTATTAACTAAATAATTAAATTACTATAATATAATTTCCACTAGCCTAGCCTATAAGAGGCAGTAGCAGACTATATGTTTAGTTATGCTAAATATTAGCGTATTATAGCAAGATAGCATAAGCTATATAGGAAGCTTAAATTACTTCTAATACTAAGGCAACTATAGGTTAAAGTGTTAATAGACTTTATTATAGAATTACTATAGGCATTCTACTATAAGTAAGAAACTAACTTAATTCTAGTAATTATAGACTAATTTACTAAGTATTTTGTATTCCTTCCTATTACTACTATAATTAATACTACTAAGCTAGTAAAAACCTTTTATATAGAGATTAAATTAAAATTTAGCGTGCTAGAGGGCATTATGTTAGATAGAGGATTAGTATTTATAAGCAAATTCTAGTCTAAGCTATGTTTTTACTTTAAGATAAAATATAGGCTTTTTATAGCTTTTTACCTATAAACTAATAGTTAAATAGAACAAATAAACTAAGTCCTTAAACATTACCTTTGTTGCTTTATTAGAGAGAACTAACTAGTATAGCTAAAGCTACTACTATAAGCTTAATTTGCTTATAATAATATAGTTAACTAATTAATAGGCCTTGCTCCTTACTACACACTTATAGGGTATTATTCTAAATTTTGCCTTAGTCGTAGGAATAAGACTGCTAGGGGAGAGGTACTAGAGGCAAAGGCCTAAGTAATAAAGCTATAGGAAGTATATAAATAACTTTAAAAGACATAGCAAAGGGCTAGCAAATCCTAAGTAAAATACTATAATAAATAATATATACTACTACTAGTATTTAAACACAGGGACCTTATACTATTATTAGCCTAGAATATTAAGGTAAAGGAAGTAAAACACAAGCTAACCTCTAGATTTTTAGGACCTTTTTATGTTATTTAGGCAATTAGGAAGTAAGTATATAGACTAGCACTACTAGAAAAGTATAGCTACTTATATAATGTATTTTATATTAGCCTGCTTAAGCTATAGAATTACTATAAAGATAGTATAAATGCGCAGGCAAATATGCTAGACCTTAAAGAAAAAAATAAATACTACTAAGTTAAAAAAATTAAAGGATAGAAAATAGTTAAAGGAGAGACCTATTACCTAGTGAAGTAGAAGGGATAGCTAAGCAAATATAATTAATAAGTCCTAGATAAGGATGTAAACGCACTATAACTAATAGTAGCATATAGAAAAAAGATATAGTTACTAACAAAAAGGGGATAATAAGCTCCTAAAAAACTCTAGCTATTATTTAGCATACTATTCACATATTAAAAAAAAAACAAATTAATTAAAACCCTAGAACTACCCCTAAAAAACAAAAGAAACACCCCCTATACTATAGGGATATTTACTAGAAAAGTCCTTATTATAATACTAGTAGTGGGACTAGCGAACTTATTATAGTCTTCTTCCTTATTAAGCAACCCTTTAACTAAGGCAAAAAACCACTAAATAGTAATTGCCTAGGGGAAATACCCTAGGTCCTTAGGATATAGATATAACTTTATCTAGGCTTTTTAGACTATAAGGGCGTTGTTATAGTTAGCCTAAGGGGGCATATTTATTAGCAAAAAACAAGATAAATAAAGGTAATTATATTATAAAACACTTATAATTCTAGGCAATAGCACTAGACTATATATTATAATAGTAAGACACTATTATAAGATAATATACTAGTAGTACGCCGTAGAGGTAGCCTATAAAAATATTAGAAAATAAAGAGTAAATAACAGGCAAGAAGCTATATACCTAATGCTTCTTTGCTGCCCTAGTTAGCCTAAAAGCAATATAGTAAGCTATATTAGTGTAAATAAAACTATATAATAAGTTAAGTAAGTTATAAGTAACCCTAAGGTAAAAGTTATTAGAATATAAGAATAGGACTAAGGGAGTAATAGTAATAGTAGTATAGGTAGTAGTAGTATAGGTATAGTAGTAAATAGCTAGTAAGGGGGTAGTAATTTTCTTTTCCTCCTTCTTCTTATTATTACTAGGAGTATTATCTTTATTATTATTATTATCCTCCTCCTTCTTAGTAAGAGGAGCGCGCTTAGCTAGTAAGAACCTAGTTTAGCCTAAAAGCTTTGCTAAATTAGCAAAGTTATTAGTAAGAGTTAGGTAATACTAAGGATAGGAGTTAGCAAAAGTATAAAGGACTATAGTATAGAGAATATATACTATCTTATATATATTACTATAATCCTTATACTAAATATAGCGCTTAGATACCTTATTATAGCTAGATAAGGTTAAATTTATAGTAAACTTATACTTAATTATTAGAACTACTAGCTTAGTATTATAGTAGCCCTTAAGTTTATTAAGTTTAGTATAGGTATAATATATATAAGTATATTCTTTTAAGAGTAAAGCTATAATATTAGTAG
>SRQA01000444.1:0-22606 GCA_018360365.1 Claviceps citrina | reverse complement strand
AAAAAAAAAAAAAAAAAAAAAAAAAAAAAAAAAAAAAAGAAGAAGACGTCCCGTCTACCCTGGCAGGTTGGACTAGAACCAGACGGCGACATGATCATCATCGTCATGCGCAAGAAAGACACGCATTCCGTGGGAAGGGAGAGCCTAGATGCGATTGGGGAGAGGGGGGGGGGGGGGGCGAGTTGCATGTGGCTTCTAGGCCAAGGGAGCAGCCACCTCAATGCTTCTTGTATTTTTCGCCAAATTCCTCTCTATATGCAAATCCCAGTTGCCTAGATTTCCATTTGCTGCATCACAAAGACGCCCCGGAAAAAGTGAAAAGAAAAGGAAAAGAAGCAGAAAAAGAAAGAAAAAAGAAGAAAGAAAAGAAAAAGAAAATCCAGCAAACGTCAGGGACTAATACCAAAACTCCAACGAGGAATCCAAGCCCTGGCCCCCGACTCCCCAGAAACACGGAGTCGGCGGGGAGAAGAAGTGAAAAACCAAAGTCTACCTAAATTAACATGAAAGATCTCTTGATGCGGCGCATATATATATAAAAATAAATCTATATATACATATTTGGCTCAAGTTCATATATGCTCGTGGCTCACATTGCCCCCTTCTTCTTATATATCAAAAGCAATATTCTCCTCCTGCTGTCGGTTTTTTTTTAAGGGTTTTCTGTGGCAAGCCAATCAAGAGCTCCATCATCAGCTCCTCAATCGCGTACATGTTTATCGCGAATCAACGACAAAAAAGCACATAAAGATGCATCAGACAGCCAAACTTCTAATGACAGAAAAAGCAAAGCCTTGGGAAAGAAGTTTGCTCAAGTCGAACCACCTCTGGGAGGGACCCAAGCATAGCCAACAAGAAATCCAAGAGAAAGAACAAGCAATGCCGTCACCGTACTCCATGTCACCCTGGACGGCCCAGCAACTGTGAAAACTCTCAAAATCTGTCACGACAAGAACAAAAGAAGAAGAAGAATTTTTTTTTTTTTCAGAGTACAGTTCATGACGAGGTGGGAAGGTCCCAAAGGGTACTCGCAGAGCTTGCCGTCATGGGTTCAGGACTTTCGTCAACAGCAACGATGCTCTCATTGTAGTTGGGCATCCAAAAGGCTGGGTCTTCCTCTACCATCGAAATCGTTCCGACGGCAACGTTGTTGTCAGAGCTCTTGTTGTAGAAACTGTCGTAGTCAATGCTAGTCAAGTCAGTCGAACTCCCGACTATGCTCGTTGTCTGGCGGAAAAAGTTGCCCGTGCCAAAGGCTCCATCAAGATCTCCATCTCCATTGCCCATGAAATCCTCAACTTCTGATACCTCGCCCGAGGTTGACGTGGTGTTTGCCAGGTGAGGTAGCTGATCTGACGCGCTTCCAAAATCAAATATGCCGTTCAAGCTTCCGGCTCCAGCTTGGCTGTAGCTCGATGGAGCAAAGTTCTCCGACTTTGCCTCCCCAAGATCGTAGTGGCTCCAGTCCACAGAGGCAGCACTGAGACCCGCACTGAAGACAGGCCCGTCAACTTCAGAAGGCACACCGGAACCAAACATTTCAAACGTATTTTTGCTCATACAGGAGGGGTAATCGATTCCCGACAGATCGAGTGGCGGCACTCTGCCGGGCAGGTTGGTAAAGCTGGCACTCGACAGGAGAGGCGAAGCCGTTTCCGACTTGACTCTGCGTTGTTCGCGTGCTGTCGCAGCGCGCGATCGATTGCCGAAGGCTTCTGGCAGAGACCCATCCTGGTACAGCATGTTCTCTGAGCTGGTGCCCAGACTACTGGCGCTGGTCGCTGAATTGACCCGGTTGAGCTGATATGGACCGTATTTTAGAGCAGCTCTATTGTGCTTGTTTGCGGGCTTGTGATTACCATTCTGATCAAATGACATGGTGCCATCCGAGTGAACCGTGTTTGCTCGTCGTCGTCTGACCGGCGGCTTCGGACGTGCAGCAGCAGCGGCGGCGGCGGCGGCAGCGGCGGCGGCAGCGGCGGACTCAGATGGGCCAGATTCGGTCTCAGGAACCGTGTCCAGAGAAGGCTCCTTGAGAGAGCACGTGCAGCGACCACCGTGGTTACAGCAACAGGTCTCTGCAAAATGAGCCAAGTAGTTAGATACTGGACTGGCCAAAGACGAAGGCAGAGGGGCTTGGTGCCAGTCCAAAGTCTATATGTGAAGCTCACCCCTGTGTCCTTCAACGGGCTGCTGCAGGTGAGCACACTTGCTCGTCTTCTCCCCACAGTCACACTTGACGGTTGGAGACCGTGTCTTGCGCATTGTGCGACAGTGGTTGCATTGCGACACCGGGCGGCCCTTCTTGTTGATATGTAGAAGCGGGCGATCTATAAAATGCAAGAGACGAGGGATCTAGTTAGTCGGGTGTCTGAAGGATGTTATTGGACAACGAATGAGGAAGGAGATTGGTCATTCCAAAAAAAAAAAGGTATTGTTTTCTGGGAAAAAAAATCCTTTTCTTTCTTTTCCTCTTTCTCTTTTTCCAGCTCATGCACATCAAGAGCCGCAACCCCATTACGCTCGTTGGCGGCGCCGCCATTGAGACACACAATCGGCTGCGGGCGCTTGAGGCGAGGGAGGGGCGCACAACAGCGCAGCCAATACCGGATGGAGTCTCTCGCTAAGAGGCATTGCAACTTACCGGAATGCTGACAATTGCTTACACGATGGCCGCGGACACAGGCCTCGCAAGCGTACTTCTCGCCGTCTATTAACATGGTTCGCTACCGCGGTGGGAGCCGTGTACGAATATGACTCAGTCGGACTGTGAAAAGAAGGTTGGAGAAGGAAGAGAAGTCGGAAGTCGGAAGACGATGGGTAGAGAAGCGTCGAAGCGGACGTAGATGTGTGTCCAGGTGGCACTGATGACGGTTGGCATCGAAGACATACTATAAAGCCGAGTCAGTGCTCGTCGTTCGGAAAGGAAAGGAGGGGATCCTGCGGCCCTTCAAACACATACAACAAGGGCCGGCGGCTGCCACCTTGCTCTTCACTCTGGAGCCTGGCGCTGTGGGCAACGTACATACATACTGAACAAGGTATTGCTAGATGTCGATGTCTGTCTGGTCGAACAGACTAATAAGAACAAAGCAAGGCTGGAGCGGAGCTTGCCTGCACTGCAGGGTGCCTCAGAACTCAGAACGGCTGTGAGCGGCGGGACAGAATGCGCCAGACTGCAAATGCCAGTGGACCATCGACCGGCGACCAGGTTCAGAGAGCCCCGTCCGTAGTACGACTCCGTCGTGAAGGCGGCTACATCCAAAGGCCGTCGCCAGGCTCCAGCAGACGGAACAGGGGTCTCGGTGAGGGCTCTCGTCGCCGGTTAATGAGTCTGGGACCCACGGTGCTTCCGTTTCGAGGAGGAAGCGCGTGGAGACGAATGAGGACGAATGAGGACGAATGCCGTGGCGCGACAGGACCTATACTAGAAAGACACGGCTTGTGAGGGCGAAGGCGAACTTGCGGCCACGAGGCAAGGAAACGGAGGCGGCTTTAAAAAAGAAAAAAGAACCAGCGTCTCAGCCATGGCGTTCATGAAGCGACAAGTGCGATCTTGTGCTGGGCTTGGGAAGGGGGCGAAGGGGGCCAGGAAAAAACCACCAGACGGACACCTCGTGGTAGTGGGAGTTGGCAGCGCCGGCGGGCGAACGACGACGTGTGTGTGTGTGTGTGTGTGTGTGGTGTGTGTATGTGTGTGGTGCGTGTATGTGTGTGGTGCGTGCGTGGTGTGCGTGGGTGGGAGGTGTGTGTGGGAGCCTGGAGGCGGCCGCAGCTGGCCAGTCGACAAGTGACTGTGGGTGGGAGTGGGGCCCTGGTTTTCTTTCGGGGTTCGTTTCAATCTGGCAGTTCGATATGGGTACATAGCTCCTTCCTGCGTGGCTGCGTGGGGGGGCCCAGGACTTGTCAGTGGTCACTGTGTCAGGAACCTCCTCATACCTCCGCCTTTCAAGGTTTCTTGCGTGCCACATTGGGCCAGGAAATGCGGGACAGGACCGGGCCAGAGAGCCGATCGAAAGCAAAGCGGCGCCTCCGGTAGAGAAGAACAGTGTAGGAGGAAAGCAGTCCAGCGCAATCGGACAAGACATCAGACATTCAACATGAACAGAAACAATCTCCGAGGACGGCACGGACGGAAACAGGAACGCAGCAATGCAACAATGCAACTGTGTAGCCGATGCAACGGTGCAACGGGGCATTGCATTGCATGACTTACTGGGTACCTACCCAGTACACGCATACGTACGTTTTTTTCACCGGGTAGGCAGGTATCTTCTGAGTAGTGGGTAGGTCCGACAGCCGCGCTTCCATGTTCCCCGTTTTCCCGGCTATTGAACGTGGAAGCAATACATGGTACATGTAGGTATATGCTATGCCTCGGTACAAGCGTGCGTCGTGTGTGTGAATGCTAGGGAATGCACACAGGACTAGGTACTAGGTACCTACCTAGGTAATTACCTATTGCAATACCTAGCAGGTAGGTATAGTACTTGAATACAACAACAGCAGACCGCAACAACTGTTTGTACCCTGCCCCACGCGGGACAGCCAAGCGCGGTGACGAGAGCATCGGAAGGATACCTGTCTGGTGTTGGTCGAGTCCAATGACACAAATGGCATGCTTGTTCCAGCACCAGAATAAACACGTCGTTCCTGGCCTTGAAATGAACCAGAATGCTTATGCAATATGCAGTGTGCAATGATCCCCAGAAAACAACACAAGACGCTCTGGAACAAGTGCCCATCTAACCGTCCAGCCGTCCAGCCGTCCAGCCGTCCAGCCGTCCAGCCGTCTAACCGAGCCTTTGCGTGCCAGTAGCCTCAAACGTTGGATGGTCGGGACGAGTCGCAGAAACACCAGTTACCGGGCCGGTGCTGCTGCTCCATGTCGTCAGCGTGCAGCCACAGGCCATCTATGGGACGATTGGCCAGACAGGGGCGGAGAGCAAGCCGCAGGGAAAGCTGCCTCTGGCCCAAAGGGCAGTGATACCGGCAGCTGATAGGTGCTATGCGGGCAGCCAGCAAGTTCCCGGTACTGAATACCAAGTAGGTACCTGATTCTCACTTGGTACGAGGGCAAACAGCGTCGTCCCTGTCGGTAAATGCTAGGCACTGGGCAGATACCTAGCACCGACATGTAAAGGAACCCGTGTAAAGGTCCAAGTGAAATCAGGTTTGAGCCATCGCCACAATAGAGACGAACCGACTCGAGAGTTGGGCCAAATGGAGGAAACATTGAATGGAACTGCTGCTCCGCAAACGTGCTTTCCGCTGCAGTTCCTCCACTTGCACACACCATCCTCTGATCGCAACCTTCACACAGCATGCTGCCTAATGCAAGAGAGCGTGCGAGACATCTATCTGCCACTTGCCTGATGG
Source organism: Claviceps citrina (assembly GCA_018360365.1). Lineage (NCBI taxonomy): Eukaryota > Fungi > Ascomycota > Sordariomycetes > Hypocreales > Clavicipitaceae > Claviceps > Claviceps citrina. Next base: position 17,227 of record SRQA01000444.1, on the reverse strand, counting down.
TTTCAGTATCCCAAGTCAAGGTGTCTCTCATCGGAACAGGACGACGCACGGTGCTATGAATTGAACGGACCGTCGGCATTTCCGCCATAAGCTGTACGCTGGCACCATCGATCGTCCAACTGGGTCATCAAGTTTGAGGCGGCGCTTCTGCCATTATCAGCCCATGTCGGCATTCTGCTATGCTCATGAAGAGGGCTTGCGCGAACATCATTTCAGATGAGGCTGGGTGTCCGTTGCTCAACCATCTCTGTCCGCTGTTATATCGGCCAAGAGCCAGAGGAGAGGGCGACTTGATGGAGGGTCCGACGGGATCATGTCCAACTTGACAGGTAACTTCATGCTGATACACCGTGCCACATAGCTGGATCAAGGAGGGAGAAAAACATGCCAGTAGTAAGTCTATTCCTGGATCCAACCTTTCTCAGACGCCCGTGCCGCCAAGCCACCGAGCTTCGCTAGGGGCGGCGCCGTCGCCATCGTCTGGCAGTCGCTTTGGTGGGTTTTGGCGTTGGGTAGCCCTCATGTCGTATCCGAGATCGAGCATGAAGAGACTGTTTTGTTGTTGTTGGTGGTGGTGTTGTGGCTGAGGTTGTCTGTTCTCGTCCACTGCCGAACGGCGCACTGCCGATCTCGCAACTCAAACCATCGTGACCAGCGGCAATGAGACGTGTGCAAAACGATGGCTGCCGGGCTGTCTTTGTTTTCGCAAAGACGCTCCCATTTGTCAGCTGCGAGCATGGAACCAAGCCGAACGTCGTTGGAGCAAGAAGAAACAGTGAGCAGACGAATAGAGGTGGAGGTCTCAGCATGGGCCAACAGCAATTCGTCCGTCCACGATGAACTGAACGTGCCACGCTGCGGTGCATCAGCGCATGGTGCATGGTGGGGAGCAGCCAATGAGGCGGCGTCTCTGTCCAGGCTTCGCGCACCTGCCTATTCTCGAAGCGCCATGCTGCCAGCCTGCCAGTACTGCGATTATGACTCTACGAGTGAGAGGCAGGTCATGTCGGGCTGGCCATGTCGGACTGGTCATGTCGGACTGGATGCCGGCATGCCGAGCCCATCAGCATCAGCCCCTTGGCACAACGCAATGCAGCTTCCTTCTGCGATGCGACAATGGACATCGAATAACCATTCGCCAGCCCCAATTGATACCTTTCTGGGTGTCTGACCATGTCTCTCTGTCTGACTTCGGATCACCCAAGGGCTTGATGACTTGAAACCAAAACTGCCGCGTGTGACGCACAGCTCTGCTGGGAGTCTTGGACCAAATCGTTTGATTCGTGAGAGGTGGCCCGATGACTGGGGCCTGCCATTGCGAGCATGAGCTCCGATTCTGCCGAAAATCTAGCGAAAACAACAGGAGTTGCTGGAAAGGGCATGCAAAATGGAGCTGCATGAAGCCCTGCAGCTACTGCTGACGACCACGTTTTGTAAGGGCGCTGCGACCCCGAGGTATCCCGGGAGTTGTGCAGGAGATCTCGAGGTAAGAATGACTGGTCATTGCCGTCCCGTACTTGATTGTTGCCGCTCACGGGCGCAAGCGAAACAAGGCAAGGAAGCTGGGTGATAATCTTCACTCTCTGTAGGCTTAGGCCCCTCTCAACACCGTCCAAGCAAGATCATGGATCGGAAACCTGCCGCATGCGCCTGACTTGATCGGCCGCTACCGGGCCAGCATCAAGGGCGGGCACCTCGCCTGGCCTGCGTGGTGCTGCCACTGGTGCATTGGCCATGGCGTGCGTTGTATCGGCGCTGATGGCCGTGCCAACTCGGCACGAGTCGGCTTCTAGAAGAGGCGACGGCTCTGGCTGGCGTCTTGCTCCAAAATGGCATTCCGTCACCACCTTCGTCTTCTGCGCTGCCACCCGAGCCATACCATCACTCCATTGTCAAACTGTCTTGAAGCGTGTTGAATGAACTTGGTGTCGAGCCCCCTACTGTCTCGTGCTCGCGTCGTTCTACTCGCCCACGAAGCACGGAACCGTCATCCACATGGCTGGTGGCTGGCGGCGATTTACGGCTCGTGCAAGTCGCTCTTGCCATCAGAATCACTATTTCTGCAATGTTCAACGGTCGTCATTGAATGTCGGCTCTCCGAGGTCCGATTTTGAGCAACCGCCATTCGCGCACTTCTCTGCAGGCGCTAGTGCGTAAACAGTCGAGATGGCTGGCCATCGGCCCTTGTTCGTATCACAGGTTCATGCTGAGGATCACCTCTATCTCATCATGAATTTGTGCGGGTTCGTCAATCGTTTCTTGCCAAACAGCACTTGTGTTGACGATGCCGGTTTTCGGCTCGCGGAAAAAAATTTCACCACGTCAGCGCGCTGAGTTGGGTGTAGCAACCCTGGCGCTCGGACCAGGGCTCCACTTGTAAACTCTTTTCAAATTCCACAACCGAAAACCGACAGATATTGTTGGAGCTGCCCAGTGCCCACAAAGTCCCCAACATTCTCCTCATCTTCTCCCACATCCTCGTTTCTTTGCCTTTATTGTCCATTACCCAGCGCATCCCGAACGAGCATTGCACACAAATTGCTCTAATCGCCACGGACCTTGAGCCTCTGTCCATTTCTATTACTTGCGATGACGCTATTCCTACTTCGACCTAGTTGTTTTGCATGCATTCGATTCCCCGATGATGTGTTCTCCTTCGCATCCATCGTCAGCAGCCCGAAGAACCCAGTAGAAGGGTGTACACTTCTGCGTCGACACCACACGGCGATCTGCTTAGACACCTGTCATGTCGGCTCTTCTTGATCAGCGCTTTTTGATCAAAAGCTGTCTGGGCCAAGGGCGCTAGATGCAGGACCGGGTTCGATGCGTGAACTGAGACTGCATACGGAATCCAGCATGCATTTGATGTGCAACGAAAACGGGAGCAGTCCGTCAAGTGGTTGGTATCACCTCAGATACAGTTTACATTCTTGTGCCCTGCCGAGGCATAGGTAGGAGTCTCTTTGATCCGGTGTGTGTGAAAACCTTGACTGGTTGCTCAGGTCTGCATGTGTGTGTACTCTCTTGCGCCCAAGATTTTGCCAGACAATACAGTGCTTCGGCAATTGTATATCGACATTCTCTGTCACTTCCCTATTGACTTGGATGTTTTCGCGCTGGCATAGAACGAACGAACCTCACTCGTTGCTGGGCACCCGGCTTTTAGATGTCGTCTTGATCATCATGGACAAGCCGGGAATCAGCTGTAGTGACATGCCCCGTAGTTGATATTGCTTGTTATGAAAATCTGATGCAGATATAGAAGTGTGCACGGGTACGCCGGGCACATTCAAAAAGAGTGTCGTGTGTCGGTCATACTCCTACTTCAGTCGCCGTGCTTGTCGTCTCTTGCTCCTCAGTCCTTTGTCTATTTTCAAGCCAGACGTGTGGAGAAACTCAGGTTGTAGACAAACGATTTATCTCATGTCCGCTCTGACGTTCTTGTTATCATGTTGAATACTTGGAGTAGTCGTAGTTTCAACCGCCTCGCATGTCATGGATTCTTGATGCACCAGGAAAGGCGCGAATCCGAAGCGGTCCCTTGGCTTCCCGTCTTTCCTCTTTTCGTTTACAATAAGGGGGCCGACGCGTGCGAAGCGATAGCCGCAGGAGACCAGCTCAAAGTGTATCTCTTCGTGACCAAGCTGAAAGCTGAAAACGGCGCGAAAGCTCTCGTCCACGATGTCCCGGGCCGAATTGCAGGCAGAGCTGGCTTGGGCACTTTGTCTATAGGGTAGCCTGTCGTCAAGTTGATTTCTTTTTGACCCCTTATTTTTGCTGATGTACCTCTGTAATTTATTCCTTCCTCCCTGCTGCCAATAAGAACATAGGAGAAAGGAAAGTAGATTTGACAATCATGGCCAAGAATACTGACCTGTCCTGTACGGATCGGGATTCACATTTCTCAAGAATCAACACGAATAAGTACAGCAAATTCAGCACTTTTTTTTTTTTGGACGCATATATAGAGCAGCTGCAGTATCTGACTGCTAGAACGCTACATGCAACCAGGAGTATTCTATTCTGTTGTTGGTTCCTTCGGGAAGATGATGTGATGGTAAGCCGATCTGCTCCCGCGCATGTAACGGACCAACAAGGTGTGAAAGGCGTGCATCGCAGGCTTTCTCGCATCATTGTGACAGTCAAAAGCTTGATATGCCCCTTGAACCACACCCTCCCGCGAAGCCGCCGTGCTACATATGACGGTTGCCAAGACGACATGATACACAAGTCGGCGCGGCTGCGGGTTTCGTACCAACTTTTTGGGGGACAGAAATTCATGCGACAAGCTTGTGTAAGACGTCTAGTCAGCCTATGAGACGGACAAAATTGCGCTATGATATCCGATGAGCAATACAACAACTCATCTGCCAAAAAGGTCTGCTTTCTCTCTCGACGTTGCTCTCGACCTTGGCTGCGACTGGCGGGTATGCCTGCATTTCGCACCGTATTGTACAAGAAACGAGTCGGGTGGCTGTGTGTAACCGACAATCCGTTGGTCATTTTCTGTAGCATCATGTAGGGCCCACAGAGTCATTGCCTGGTTTGGCAGGTTCGGAAATCACCCAAACCAACGAGGCATGCATGCATGCAAGGTGACGGCAGATTGGCCCGGGCAATAAATCTTGGTCAAGTCAGATCACATGCGACGAAGCGGAGCCCACATCGTCTGCACGAGCAGGGGCGATACGAGGGACGACGAGTCGCGAAATATCAGACTTCAGAGTCGAGACGTCGGGACTCGAGACAAATATTGGGAAGAGAAAGGATCGGAAGCGTGACGGGACGCGAGAGCACCGGCTGCTCTCAAGGCGGACAGCTGGCAGCTGGCAGCTGACATCCGGCCTGGATGACGTTTTCCCCCATCAAGCCGCCCCGCCGTTAGCTCCAGCTTTGCCTCTCCATCTCCGTCTGCAATCTCCATTCAGACTTTTGTTTGAATCTGGTTCTCGGGCAAGCCACGATTAGATTGCCACCGGCCACCGGCCAGGGGCCAGACTCTGTCAGCCAGCTCTGAGCAGCCACGCAGCCAAGAAGGCGACGAGTCCTGTACCTTCCCGCGCACTCGTGGCCCTCCATGTTGCCGTCCAGGAAGGTCCTAGGCTCGCCTCTCACTAGACGCCACCTCCCCCTCGCCACCTTCAAGTCGTGTCCCCGCGGCTTGGCTCGATTGTTCCAAAGCTCATGATTTTACAACGTCCCTCCGTTCTTTCTTCGAGAGAGAGTTGGGGTTGTTTTTGCGCGCTTGCTTGTCGCTCTCTGTGCCCGATCACCGCAGCGCAAAAACGCCACGTCGTCATTTGGAACGGCATGTTCTGAGCCATCACCTTTGCCACAGCAGCTGGCCCATCCCGGACGCCAAAACTCACGATACGTCGAGACATTGTGACTTTCAGGCCATAGTGAAACTCCTTCTTCCTTTCCCTGATGCTCCTGATGGAAGAGTTCCAGCAGATCGAGGGTGACGCCTCGGCCGCTCCGCCGCAGCCCGAGCATCTCAATCAAGACGAGCCCAGCTCATCGAGTGGCCCACAACCCGCAACCTGCACCCCCGATACTGAAGCCGGCGAGTTCTTTTCCGAATCGGCGGCAGATTACCCATGGAGTAGTCTTGGCGCTCCTGGTCCCTTGTCGCCATGGAGTGTTGGCTCTGAGAAGCAGTTAGGGCACCAGTCAACCGCTTCTGATGCGTCCGGAGACCGCGTCTTTCCAATTCGGTCTGTCATCAGCGTAGATCCGAGGCAAAGATCGTTGATGAGTGACGGCAGCGTGCAGCCAGCATCCGACATTGAGAGTCGTACGCTCTCTGTCTATGAAATGCGAGACGTAGCTGATGCCATGGGCCATGACGGACGTCTTGATACCGAGCCTTTGCACCCTTTCCCTGGTGTCCACGGCAATTATGTAGTTGGATGTCACCGAAGAAGAGCCATGAGCGGGCCAGTATCCAGCATTCAGGCAGATGCGGTTCGCAAGGGTACTGTGCCGCCGCTGGAGCTTGATATTGAGCCTTCGTGCAATGAGAGCGGAGATGGGGGCCCCGAGACTGCGCCAGATGCTGCTGATGACTCCCATGCTCTTCCTCGGGCGGAAAGCGCGTCAACGACCTCTGCGGCACAATCAACGAGCGAATCACCGCATGTTACCACTCGATTTACTCACGTTGAGACCGAAGACGGTCACTCCATCATCACCGGAAGAGATGACGTGTTGCAGCGATGCGAAGATGAACCTATTCATACCCCTGGCGCCGTTCAACCTTTTGGCGTCCTCCTGGCTCTCCGCGAGGAAAGTAGTGGCTGTTTCTCTGTGCGATATGCCAGTGAGAACTCGGGCAAACTTATTGGCTATACCCCGAAGCAACTTTTCCAACTTCAGAATTTTATCGACATCTTTACCGAGGAACAGCAAGACAACCTCCTGGACCACATCGACTTCATCCGTGACGAGGATGCAGACCCCGCTATTAACGGACCTGAAGTTCTGAGCTTGTCAATAAAATCCCCGAAATCCGGCAAGAGCATCAAGTTCTGGTGCGCTATCCATATCAGCAACGCACATCCTGACCTCATCATTTGCGAGTTCGAGCTTGACGATGATACCGAATATCCTCTCCGGCCTGCAGATGACCTCAGCCCCACCGCGCCTCACGATACTCTTTCCTCCAATCCGACGCTAGAAGAGATAGAGCAGAGCACCGAAGTACTGAGCAAGCCTCTTCGCATCTTACGAAGTGCAAGAAAACGTCGGGGCGAACAAGGGGCCATGCAAGTTTTCGATATCATGTCACAGGTACAAGAGCAGCTTTCTTCTGCGCCAAATCTGGACACTTTCCTGAAAATCCTTGTGGGAATTGTAAAGGAGCTCACCGGATTTCACCGCGTCATGATTTACCAATTCGATGCCTCTTTCAATGGGAAAGTGGTGACCGAGCTTGTTGACACATCTCAAACAGTGGACTTGTATAAAGGCCTGCATTTCCCAGCCTCTGATATTCCAAGACAAGCCCGTGAGCTTTACAAGGTCAATAAAGTACGTCTCCTGTACGACCGAGACCTTGAAAGCGCAAGAATGGTATGCCGGACCAAGGAAGACCTTGATGTTCCGCTTGACATGACGCATGCATACCTCAGAGCCATGTCTCCCATTCATATCAAGTATCTTGCCAACATGGCGGTTCGATCATCCATGTCTATATCTATCAACGCTTTCGACGAGCTTTGGGGGCTGGTTTCATGCCATGCATATGGTAGTCATGGCATTCGAGTATCGTTCCCGATTCGCAAAATGTGTCGCTTGGTTGGTGACACTGCCTCAAGAAATATCGAGAGGCTTTCCTACGCGTCGAGACTTCAGGCGCGCAAGCTTATCAATACTGCCTCGACGCATAAGAACCCGTCAGGTTACATCGTTGCGTCATCAGATGACCTACTCAAGCTCTTCGATGCCGATTTCGGCCTTTTATCCGTCAAGAACGAAACCAAGATTCTCGGCAAGATGGAACAAAGCCAGGAGGCACTGGCAATGCTAGAATATCTTCGCATGAGAAGGCTCACTTCTGTGGCCGTTTCTCAAGACGTCCGCCAGGACTTTCCCGATCTCAGGTATGCACCGGGCTTCCAGGTCATTGCGGGCCTGCTGTACGTACCTCTCAGCGTTGGTGGCCATGATTTCATCGTCTTCTTCCGACGTGGTCAAGTCAAGGAAGTGAAATGGGCCGGCAACCCCTACCAAAAAAATATTAGGGACGGTACAGTGGGCTACTTGGAACCAAGAAAGAGCTTCAAGCTGTGGAAGGAAACGGTTGCCGGAAGGTGTCGCGAATGGACCGAGGAACAGGTCGAAACAGCAGCTGTCTTGTGCTTGGTTTATGGTATGCTGTCGCTGGTCACTCATGTGCAGCACGCAGATTCGGTGCTAACCAGCGTCTTTAGGTAAATTCATCGAAGTCTGGCGCCAAAAAGAACAAGCACTGGAGAGCAGCAAGCTCACACGACTACTTCTCGCTAATTCGGCGCACGAGGTCCGAACCCCGCTGAACGCCATCATCAACTACCTCGAGATTGCCCTCGAGGGGTCTCTTGACCACGAAACACGTGAAAACCTTGCGCGGTCTCATTCGGCCTCCAAATCGCTGATTTATGTGATCAACGATTTGCTTGACCTTACAAAAACGGAGGAGGGTCAAAGCTTGATCAGAGACGAGGTGTTCGATCTCGGGTTGTGCATCAGCGAAGCTACGGATCCCTTCTACGTCGATACCAAGCGAAAAGGCATCGAATATCAAGTCATCAAACATCCTGGGCTCCCTCAATTTGTCCATGGCGATAGTCGGCGTGTGAGACAAGTTTTATCAAACATCACAGCCAATGCCGTAGCACATACACACACCGGATCAGTGTGTGTTGAAATGCTTGTCTCAGACATTCGCGACGGCACGGTGTTCGTCGATTTCGTCGTCGCCGATTCCGGAGTGGGCATGAACCCCAAACAGCTGGAGGCTTTATTCCGCGAGCTGGAACAAGTGTCTGACGAAGAGCTTGAAATTCCTTGTTTCGGTCCGCAGGGAGAGCAGCGAGAGTCCAGGACGCTGGGTCTGGGCCTGGCAGTAGTGGCTCGGGTTGTCAGAAACATGGATGGCCAGCTTCGATTGAAGTCGGAGGAGGGACACGGTTCAAGATTTGTGATTCAACTACCTTTTCAGCTAACAGGCGATACCCCGTCGCCAGAAACTGGACAACACCCAAATACCTCGTCTGGCACGAGTTCTGCCGCAGCCGCAGCCGTTGCCTCTGCGTCTGCCAGTTTCAAGGTTCCCCAAGAGGGCGAAATCACACTGATTCAACGAGGCAGTCAATCGAACCTTGCCGCGGAAGCACCGGATGATAGAAAATCTACTGGCATTGACAGTGCTGGTAGTAGTCTGAGAAGTTTTGCCAGTCAAAAGAGCGATGCCGATCGGCTTATTCACGCCATTCAAACGAAGCTTTCGCTCCAAAGCAATGAAATCGGGTATTCTGTGCCCCTTTCAAATTCAGTCGAAAGCGGTGGCTCCCAACCTTCCGCAACGGCCACTTCGAGTGGTGCTGCTCCACCTACGAATGCGGCATACGGAGAAGTCTCTTCTTCCAACAATACACAGTCAAGGGAAGAGCCAGGGACGGTAGAAGTTCGGGACAGCAAAACCAAGATCAGGGCCGTAAAGGTTGCCGATGATTTCACAGACATGCCTCCTCGAGATGCCCAGGGGGACGCGCCGAGAATCTCATCCGAACTGTGTACTGAAGTATCCAAGTCGATCAAGTCTGGTGGCGAAAGGCCAGCTCCTCCTAAGGATGAGACACTGCTCACGATTCTCGTGGCTGAAGACGATCCAATCAACATGAGAATTCTGAGAAAGAGACTGGAGCGTGCTGGACACGAGGTCCATAATACGGTCAATGGTGAAGACTGTGCTGCTATTTACAAAGAGAAGTCTTACAAGTTTGACGTCATTCTCATGGACATGCAGGTGAGATGATGATGATGATGGTGTTGGCGGCACCCGCGGATGGTCTGCAATACATTGCTAATTCTCCTCGTTCTTGCACACACGCAGATGCCCATCGTGGATGGCTTGACGAGCACCAAGATGATACGGTCGACGGAGCAGGAACACGATCACAAGGGACACTCGAGGCTGGCGGCCGCCAACGACGACCGGATACCCATCTTCGCGGTATCTGCGTCCCTGATGGAGGAGAAAAGACAGCTGTACATGGACGCCGGTTTTGACGGATGGATCCTCAAACCCATCGACTTCAAGCGCCTGAGCACGTTGTTGTCCGGAATTTACTACCTTGACGTGCGGACGACCTGTTTGTATGTCCCTGGAGAGTGGGAACACGGTGGCTGGTTCTCGCTGGCAGGGAGAAACCAAATCAGCGCGGGCGACGACAGGATAGCGACCTAGGCTACGAGAATTGTATATTCTTAGCGGCATTTGTATATTTTCTCAACTACATTGTATATTTTTTTTATGCTGGGCAGCAGAAGCATGAACAGGTATCAGATCCTCAACAGAGACTTCACGCGGGCGTTCTTCGTCGAAACCTCCACCACGCGCTCTTCTCCTTGTCGTCGTAATTCTCTTCCCGGACATTGTGTTGCCCGACAATGGACAGGAAGACCTGGTCGAGACCGGTGGGGCTGACGCTGTAGTGGTCGATGCCGAGCCGCTGCTTCTGTTCTTCCAATAGAACCGCCAGCTGTCCCACGGCGCTTTCTTGGTGGTGGTGAGCCTCGGGTGCACGCGTGGCGTCTTGTTCGCGGGGCACAACCACCCTGTCTTGGTCCCCGGGGCCGCCGCGGCGACTATCCCGATTCAGGGCTGTCACGTCCCTGGCCGGGACGGAGAACCGGAGCTGTCCGTGGTATGTCTTTGGGTCGACCTGGGCCGTCGGCAGGCGGTTCCGGATCCAGCCAAGCACCCTCTGCATCTCGTCGTTTGTGGTGCGCGGCGCGGTGCTGCACACGAGATGCACGTGGAGCACATCACCAAAGCGGTGGCGCAGATGGTCAGGAGTGCCGAGGGCGAGCATGCGCCGGGCCATGATGCCGGCTCTGCCGGCGAGAGCATCCGCCTCCTCCATGCTGTGCGTCGTGAGAAGGATGGAGCGGCCAGCGACGGTGGACGCCAGGGTTCTCCACATGATTCGCTTTGCCGCCGCGTCCAGACCGGATGACGGCTCATCGAGGAGCACAACGGTGGGATTGCCCATCAGGGCGATGCCCAGGCTCAGCTTTCGCTTGTTGCCTCCGGACAGAGCGTGGCCCATGCGGGAGGCATATGACTCCAAGCCGACCGCTTGAAGGACGGCCGACACGTTGTGATCCACATCAGCAATGCCGCGGACACGGGCATAAAACTCCAGATGTTCTCGCACCGTCATCTGATCCAGCGCGTCGACTTGCGGGCAAACCCCGAGATGAGTTCGCGCGGCGGCAAGATGATGAATGACGGACTTGTCTTCGACGAGGACGTCGCCACCGTTTCGGCTCGGTTTCATGTCTCCCCGAATCAGGGAGATGGTGGTCGATTTGCCGGCACCGTTGGGGCCGAGAAGAGCGAAGACCTCCCCACGCTTGATGCCAAAGGTCACGTTATCCACGGCCGTGTTCTTGCCAAAGGACTTGGTGAGGTGCATCACCCGAAGTCCATCCTCCACTGGTCCGCTCCTCGTCACCCGCGTAGACTCGTTGATGACCTCTTCGTTCTGCTCCTGATCAGACTCTGTGTGTCTGTCCCGTTCCAGCAATCGGCGGAAGGATGAGCCCACCGAGCCACCGTCAAACCACAGTAGCAGTGCGAAGAGAATGATGCACTGAAGAATCAGGTAGAGGATCGGGCCGCCGTAGGCAGTCAACGCTCCGGGATGGGTTGACAGCTCATCACCGTCGCATGCCGTCGAGAACAGGTTGGTGGCCAGGAACAAAGCCCTGGTCGCGGAGCAAATCGGTGCAAATGCTGAAATGACAAAGTGACCCACGAGCAGCGTGCGATCTATCGCATTGACCGACACGTAGGTGACGATGCAGATATAGGCGATAAGGTATCCAAGGAAGAAGACAGCTTGATAAGCAGCAGCCCAGGCAAACGTGCCCAGTTGCGTCTTCGTGAACAGGGAGATGACGTACGACAACAAGATGGAACCGAGGCCGTAGAGAAAAAGCACGACGAAAACATATTCCAGATGGAACCAGACATTGGAAAGACCAGCCCAGAGGGCCGTCACAATGGCGGAAGCGACAAGAGCAAAGCAAAAGTCAAACAAGGCATAAGCAGCCCACAGTGGAAAGGGCCGGACGCCGTTGGAATACTGCAGAGCACGAACGAATCGCCTGCGCTCGTTGCTCGGATAGAGAGAGAAGAAGGCCGGGTAACAGGCCAGAGCAAGACACATGTAGATGACTAGATTTAGCGCATCGCCGATGCCGGGGTTGAATGGCACATCGAAAAATGACCAGGTCGTGGCGATGGACGTATTGGTGGTGATGGCATCGAGAAACTGTTGTGCGGCCATGGAGCTCGTGAGGAACAGATTGGCGGCCCAGCCGAATGTCGGGTTTGAACTGCCATCGCCCAGCCAGAGAGCGATGGTGACCTCGCCATAATTGTCCTTGATATATTGCTGCCATGCATCAAACGAGTCAACTAGCTGCAGATTGCGGAGCGCAGCCGAGCCCATGTCGGAGCCGCTTCTTGAGCCGCTGAAGACAGGCTGAAGCAAGTTGGAGATGAGGGATGTCGAGAGTCTTGCAGTCGGCCCAGCGAGGAAGACAATCTTTGCATCGTCCTCGACCTGACTAAAGGCGTCTTCGGTTGTGGAGGATGAAGCCTGGTCATCGGCGGTGCATCCAGTCTGCGGCTTTCCTCGTACGTAGAGAGACGTGAGCGCGGCGGCGAAAATGGGCAAAAGGAAAGCCACCAGATACAGAACCCAGTTGCGTCTGAGCACTACTATTCGTTTTCGGAAGAGAATCACTCCCTGTCTGAAGTAACCCACACGCTTGCCATCCAAGAGTTTCAGGCCTTGTGATGTTTGTCGGCTGGATGCATCGTGTGAAGAATCGTCCTTTTCGGTAGGGCTTTCCGCCTCCGTTTTCATGCCAGCGCTCGAAGCTCTACTTGCTTGTTGGTCCCGGACTTCTTCAGCAAGCTGCAGGAACACGTCTTCAATAGTTGGCCCCGAGAATCGATAGTCCCTGATATTATTCTCCTCGAGAGTCCCAATGACCTGTGCTGCCAGGTGCGAGGTTGGGGCAAGGTATGTCACAAGATCGAATGCATCCTTGCTGCGAACACCTTGAACGCTAGGCGTCTTCGCCATGCCGGGCTTCTTGTGGACGTGAACACGATAGCCTCCACCAAATCGGTCTTTGAGCTGCACCGAGGAACCCTGGGCTCGAAGTGTCCCTTTGGAGAGGATAGCAATGTGATCAGCAAGGAGATCTGCCTCGTCTAGAAAGTGTGTCGTCAAGATCAACGTTCTCCTGCCTCGTTCTGACAAGAGAATGTCCCAGATCTTGCGCCTTGATAGCGGATCCAGTCCACTGCTGACTTCGTCGATGCAGCACACAGCACTTCCACCAGTCAGCATCATGCCGAGTTGAAGTTTTCGCTTCTGCCCACCCGATAGTGTTTTTGCGAGAGCCTTGCGCTTCGGTAAGAGATCAATGGCTTTGACAAGATCGAGCATCTCCTCTTTGCTGGCCAGTGCCTCTGGGGCTTTCAGTCGGTTGAAAATTGTCAAGTGTTCTTCCACCGTCAAGTCATCCCACAGAACGTTCTTCTGTGGCGCAATTCCAAGCCCACCTCTACCGTCGATTGTGATGGATCCACTTGTAAGTCGATGCAGACCGGCAATTGCATCGAGGGTAGTGCTCTTTCCGCTGCCATTTGCGCCCAGTAGGGCAACGATTTGGCCCTTTCCAGCGTGGAGGCTCAGGTCGCTGACGGCCACGACGGGTTGTTTGAGACGATTTGACTTGAAGGGGAAAAGGCGTGAGAAGAGGGTTGGTTGATATATTTTGGTGAACCTGTCCAGCTGCACCGCAATCTCGACGTGGTTTTCATTAGTGTCATGCTTTGCCTGCGTCTGCGTCTGCGTCTGCGTCTGCGTCTGCATCTTTCGAAGTTCGGCTGAAACTCCGTAAAGCTTCTTCTCAACCAGGGCAGCAATCAGGGGGTAGACGAGTATATGAATAATGAGAATAACGAAGAATATGATGCCAGGTATTTCCCAAGGGCTATTTGGCGGGTTTTGGAGTAGATTCGTGGCAGTGTCCCTGCCCTCAAATCTCGCCATCAAGGTGAGAAAATAGACATACGTGCAGGGGGTGAAGAGGACAGACAAGACGAGAACGGGCCCAATGTTAGGCTGTGTCAGCGCCTGAGCAAGAATTCCAAGAAGGAGAATGACAAGTATGGCGGTACTTCCACTTAGCTGCGCCTTTTTGAAAAAGGAGGCGAACAAGATTGACATGGAGGCAAGGGCAAGTCCGGCGAGCAGATTGAAAAGGAGCACAATGGCGACACTGGTATTGGGAAAGACGCCCTGCCGAATGATGATGGAGCCAATGATCCATGCAGGGGCATAGAGCATGGAAAAGGACAAATGATGCGCCATGATGCGAGCCGCCTGCGCCATCCAAGGTCGACGGACGGTCATCATGGCATCAATCAGCTGAGACATGCCACTTTCACGTTCGGTGGCCATGAATCCAGTGAGGTGGTAGGTGATCCACAAGATGTTGACCATGAATGCGACGGCCATAAAATTCACTATGGCCTTGTGGTAAACTTCACGGACCTTTCGATCGCGTTCTTCCTGGGTCATGCTGGTGAAGGCTAGCTCGTCGGTCTCGGCCAGCGGATCCGAGTTGGTAGCGTCGAGACTGGCAATGGCCGAGTCGACGAAGCGCTGGATGGGGAGCAAATAAATCTGCTGTACATTGTCCGACTTTTCGACATTGAACTTGACTGGCTCGTTCCAGAATGCAGCATCGGTACGGATTGTGTAGTTCCAGAGTCCCCCAGGTCCCTCGTTGGGTGAAGAGCGCATGACGATGGCGGCGAAGCAATTTGTCACTCCTCGGAGGCTACTGCGGCATTCGGTGGTGAGCTTGTCTTCAGCATCAAGCCTGACCAGCTTCATGGACGCATCCGAAGAGACGGCGCTTGCGACTCTGTCAAGGACACGATCGATGTCGCCTCGGCTATAACCGTTATTGACCAGCACCACCTTGTCACGGCCGCTACTTCTGGCAGCATCGAAGGCGCTGGGCAGATTTCTCACAGGCTGCACTCTGCTGATGCCGTATTTCGCAGGAGGCACGAAGAGGTTCTTGGCAAAGCTGAAGAATGCAGAGAGGATAATGGGCAGCACGAAGGCCATAATTAGACACAGGGTCAAGTGTCGAAAAAGAAGCCATCGAAAGTTCTTGGACATCAAGGTCCAGATCTGTTTCCGAAGCGCCATGGCCGACGAAAAACGATGAGACTAGCGAGCATGAGGCAGCACAATTTTAGGAGCTGTCACCGCCGTTCAGGAGACGAGGAGTAAATGGTGGTCCCGGGATCGAGTATCGTCCATATCACGGCATCAGGTGGAGTGAAGCCTGTAGATGCAGCAACAAGACGACGTGAAGAGCGCTCGCTCGAGTATTGATGACGAAGGCTGGTCAAACCCGCGGGTGATGTGCTGCACGGAGAGGCGGTAGAGTCGAGCTCATGATGCAGATGAGGAGGATGAAGGATGAGGAGGATGCGGAGGATGCGGAGGGCGAGCCGGATGAGGCGGACGAGGATGATGCGTACAAAATCGAACACGACACGGCCCATGGTGACGGGGATGTTGAAAATGAATGACGCCCGGCCAAGCCCAGTCAGCTCAAACCCGGATGGAAATTGTCCGAGTGGCTGCTCACTAGTGCCTAGGCACTATAGTAGCCTGTAGGCAGGCACGTTGGCAACGAACCTGCCAAAATAAAGTAAGTGACAGCCACGCCGCCAACGGCCAACGGTGCGCTGTCGGCCTGTTACTTTGAGAAGCCGCCCGGTGGAAACCTGGGAAGGCGGGGCCCGGGGGGGGGGGGGGGGGGGGGGGGGGGGAGTGGGTGTTTGTTTTGGGCGAAATCCTCCGAATGCACATCATCTCCACGCCCCGTGAGCACGGCCCGACCATCTCCCGATTTCCAACGGCTCTAGCCCCAGGCGCAGGCAGCCACAGGGTCCACTCTCCATCAACTTCGCGCGTGAAGCTGCTGCATCGTCAGCATCGTCAGCATCGCCAGCATCGCCAGCATCGTCAACATCCGCTCTTCCGTTCCCCAGCCGGCGGACCGCCCACGACACTCACCATATCATGAATTAGCTGTATGATACTCTCTGTGCCTCCAGCGACGGACTGGTCTCGCCGCCGCCATGTCCGTCAACCCTGCGCCGTCGCTGCAGCTCGCAGACTACCTCGAAAAGCTGCCTGGCACCACGTTCAGGAGGCTGTACCAGCAGCCCTCGACGGCGTTTGCCATATTTCGTCGCATGCTGCCCCATCTAGGTACCACCGATCTTCTCGCGACTCGCGGGCATGATGATGTTTGACGAGGAAAAAAAAAAAAAAAAGGAAAGTGTACTTTGTGGTGGCAAAACGGACTGACGAAATCATCATCTGCCCGTCCGGTGTAATAGCAAAAGCCTTAGTTATGCGCATCCTGTACATGCCCAAGCCGATGCTCCTCACGGATCTTGATGTGTGGGTGAAGCCAGGCGCAAAAAGGTACGCAAGCCACATGCATCTTTCCCACGGTACGGTCGATGTACAGTGTTGCGCAGTCTTTTCTTTTTGGATAGAGAGTTCAGACATTCCTAACTGAAAAAAAAAAAAAAAAAAAAAAAAAAAAAATCGGTAGGCAGCGGGACAATGCGATTGCGACGCTCAAAGGCCTGCACATCATCCAGATCTCGATGCCGTCCAAAGAAAAGCCGCAGGAAATTCAGCTCACGACCAACTTCAAGAACTCGCTACGTCTGGCCCTCACCGGTGGCGGCGGACACAACTCGTTTGGCGTCCCATCCACCTTGATGGTTCCGCCCGAGATCGACCTACCCTTTCTGGATCGATACGCACGCAAAAAATGGGACGACATCCTCCACTTCGTCGTCTCCAGCGTCGGGTACAAGAGCGCGGGGGACGTGGCCGGACCGAACAAGAGCGTCAAGGAGATCCTCATCGCAGGACGGCTGGTGGACAGACGACCGAATGGAAGCATCGGCATCACGCAGGCCGGCTTCACATTCTTGCTGCAGGAGCCGAATGCACAGGTCTGGACGCTGCTCCTCCTGTGGCTCGAAGCCAGCGAGACCAACAAAGCCGCGGGACTCGAAACCGTCGACATGCTCTCGTTTCTCTTCGTCCTGGCCAGCCTGGAGCTGGGCCGCGCGTACGACACAAACGCCCTCACCGAGCAGCGCAAGAACATGCTCCCGTCCCTCCTGGACTTTGGCCTCATCTACATCCCCCAACACAAGCGCTCCATGTTCTTCCCCACGCGACTCGCCACGACGCTCACCAGCGGCGGGAGCAGTCTTCGCTCCATCAGCGACGGTGTCGCAGCCGCCACGTCTGCTGCGCTGGCGCCGCCGCCGCTCTCTGCCGCCGCCAGCGCCTCGCACGGTGGCGGCAGCGGC
>SRQA01000443.1:0-22648 GCA_018360365.1 Claviceps citrina | reverse complement strand
TAGGTTTAAGATATAAAAAATATTATAAAGTTTTATACCTTATAGGAGCTTTATTTAATAAGCTAACTTATAATTTCTAATTAACTTAATAATTTTATAAGGTCCTAAATACTTTGCTATAAGCTTCTTACTTAGTTTTTATAAATTAATATTTTTTATAAATAAAAGAATATAGTCTATTATATTAAATTTTATTAGTGTTTTTTTTTAATTATAATACTTAGCTTATATAGCTTATATATTTTATAAAAGCCTTTATATTTCTTTATATTTACGTTATAGCTTTACTTTATATAACTTAGCTTATTTATTTATTATAGTAGTTATTCTCTTTATATATAATAGGCTTTTAGGTATAGAACCTTAAAGCGCCTTAGTAAGGGATTTATAAAGAAAGCTATAGTAGCTTATATTATATATAAATTATACTATTAGTAAAAGGTTAATCTAATTAGTTTGTTTAGCGCTACTAAAGGCTTATAAATAATACTTAAGTAATTAGTTTATTTATTTAGTTTAACTATTTATTTAAGGGTAGAATATAGTACTTAGTTAACGCTTAGTTATAATATTATAGCATAAAGGTTTACTAAAAAGAGCTTATAAAAGTTATTTTATAGTTAGTTATAATACCTTCTAGAATATTATAATCTTTAAAGACTAAATTAATAAAAAGTATAGCTAGACTATTATTACTTAATTACTTTAATATTAGTATATAAATAGTATACTTTATAAATTAGTTAATTATTATAAAAATAGTATTATATATCTTAGATCCTCATCCCTTTACTAGGGGAAGTTTTATAATAAAGTTTATTAATAGCTTTTAAAAAGGTTAGTTTAATATAGGAAGTATAGTAAGTTTACTATAAGGTTAATACTACCTTAGCTTTAATACTTAATAATTAAAATAAGTATAAACATACTCTTTAATATCTTTTCTTATATATAGCTAATAGTATTAGTTAGTAATTTAATAAAGCATTTTGCTAACTCCTTAATGCCCTATAGCTTTATTATTATAATTAAGTATTAAGATCTCTTTATAAAGACCTAATAAAATATATATATAGTCTTTAAAAAGAAGTGTTTTATTTTTATTAATTAACTAACCTAAAGGGCTATAGGCATCTCCTAAGCTTCTAACTAAAGGGTTAGAGATAGCCTCTTTACTATAACCTTAAAAGCTAGAAGCATTCTCTTAGTCTTTTCTTATTTTATTATCTAAAGGGTTAGAAACTTCCTTTATATTTTAAGCTTAAAAGCTATAAATATCCTCTAAGCTTTAAATAAGCTACTTAGTTTATAAAATAAAGGCATTCCCTTACTATGCCTAGCTTAATTTATTATATATAGCTATTTTTAAAGGTTTTATAATATTAGCTTTATACTATATAAAACATAAACTAAGGAAGTAAAGTCTAGCTATAAGAGCGCTACTATATTAACTTATTATTAGTATAAGGCTATTAAGTAAGATTAGTATTTATAACTCTAATAATATCTTAAACTATTTTTAAAAGCTACTTATAAGTATTACTCTTTAAGTAGTTATACTATATACTTACTTTTTAAAAGCTATAGTATTTTCTAAGCATTTTAGAGAGCTACTTATAAGTATTACTCTCTTAGTAGTTATACTATATACTTACTTTTTAAGGGCTATAGTATTCTCTAAGTATTATAAGCTAAAGACTATATTAATAATAATTATTTCTTTCTTAGTTAAAGGTAGTTTAAAGCTTAATTACTTTAACTTTATACTAATAAACTTAGTTAAAGAATATAAAGCTTAAGAGGCTTTTATGTTTTTAATACTAGTATTATAGTCTTACTTATAAGATAATGGGTTTATAAGGTTTTTAACCCCTAGCTTATATTTAATTATAAAGTTATATAAATTAAGTTTATTAAGGGCTTATACTTACTTACTAGTAAGCTAAGGCTTTAATATAAGATACTTATAATTTAAATAATTTATAATAACCTAAATAAGTTAGGTACTATAGGCTATATAATATCTTTAATTCTTAAAAGCTTCTTAAATTACTAGTAACTTAGTATTAGGAGTTAAATAGTATACTTTAGTACCTAGTAGCTTCCTTAATATATATATAATAAGATACTATTAGTCTTCTTACTTTTATAAAAGAATTATACTAATTACAAAGCATAATATATTAGTCTTTATTTTTAATAACATAGCTAGATTAAAATATACTAAAATAGGTGCTATAATAAAGCTTTGCTTAAGTGTTTTAAATGCCTTATCCTTATAAGGACCTAATATAAGTAGCCTTATTATATTATTTCTTATTAAATTAGTAAGGGGGGCTATAATCTTATTATATTTATAAATAAAATAATAATAAAAGCTAATAAACCTAAGAAATAATTATATATCTTTAATACTATAAGGTTCTAGCTAATTTACTATTACTTTAACTTACTCTAGCTTTATAGTAATTCCTTCTATTAATACTATAAAGCTATAAAAGTTAACCTTTTTAATTAAAAATTTATACTTCTTAAGGTTAGTATAAAGCTTCTTTAAACATAGCCTTTCTAAGACTTAATAAATATACTACTTTTACTCTACTAGATTACTACTATAAATTAGAATATTATTAAGGTAAATAATATAAATTAAATTAATAAGCCTTAAGAGGGTATTATTAATAAATTCTTAAAAAGTAGCTAGGGCGTTAATAAGCCTAAAAGGCATTATAAAATATTTATAATAACTATATTAATAATAAAAGGTAGTTTTTTACTTATTTCCTTTACTAATATAAAGCTAATTATATATATTTTTTAAGTTAAACGTTATATAAACCTTAGCTTCTTTTAATTTATTAAGAATCTCTAAGATTAGTAGTAAGGGGGCCTAATTCTTTTGTGTAATTTTATTAAGGCCTTTATAATTTATATATAAGTATAATTTGCCTTCCTTTTTTAAAATAAAAAGAATTAGGGCGCTAGTAGGACTAATTAAATAGTATATTTAGCCTCTCTCCTACGCTATTATAAGTTACTTATAAAGCTCTTCTAGCTCCCTTTTTATAAGGTTATATATTAGACCCTATAGGGGTCTTTAGTTTTCTTTAATTTTAATTAAATGTATATAACCTTCTAAGGAAGGTAATAAAGCTACCTTTTTAAAATTAAATATATTTATAAAATCTACATAACACTTAGGCAGCTTCTTTACAGGTGTCTTGCTGCTTAGTTTCTTCTTGGGTGTACTTAGGTCTTTAGGGTCTGTTCCTTTTAAGAAGCCAGCGCTAACTTCGCTGTGACCTAGCGGTTTCCTAGCCTCGGGGACGCTTTAACACAAAATCTTATATTAGTCCCTAAAGCTAGGGCGCTTTCCTAGGCGTGAGACTTTTTCTCCTTTATATTAGGTCTAGTAGTGTTTAGATAAGTTACTAGATTAAAGCGGTTACTTTTATATATAGTAGTAGTGTAGCTGCTTTTCTTGTAAATACTATAGTTAGGTTCTAGGTAATTTAGTTTTATATAGCCCTTCTTTTTATACTTATAATATATAGCCTCTTTTTCCTAGCTTTACTATAGAGTACTTAATTAGTTATTACTCTTTCCCTTTAGGTTTAGTAAAGTTTCTTTTTCTAAAAAGTTTACTTAAGTTTTCCTCTTATTATACCTAAAAGAATTATTATAGTTACTTTTATTACTATTAGATTTATAATAGAAAATATATTTACTAATAAGTTTATACTAATCTGCTACTTATATACTATTAATTAAATATATCTTTAAGCTATAGTTAAGGCCTGTTTAAAAAAGGCTTATTTTATTCTTTATATTTAATTAAGAAGGGAGTTTAATATAGGTTTATTTCTATTTTTTAAGAAATCTTTTAAAGTTAGTATATTATTATTATTATTATAGTACACTAGTTAGCTCCCTAGGGGGCTAATGTCTAGAACTTCTACTACTAATTCACATAGGAAAAACCTTAGTATAGGGAGGAAAACTTATATGCGCTTATTAGGCTACGCGTAGACCCTATTAGGTTTACTAAAGTTCTAATTATAAAAAAGGGTGCGCTGCCTACTAGCTAAGTCCTAGTAATAGTTACTAGAAGTGTGTGTAAAAGGTAAAATTACCTTAAAGAAAGTCCTTAGTTTATCTTAGCCCTTACTAGCCCTTAGCTAAAGCCCTTTACTTTTATAGCCTTTGCCTCTTCTTAGTTCTTATATAAACATACTACTAAGGTAAATTATCCTAGCTATCCTATTTATATAAGTTAATAGGCTATAATAGGGGTATTATAGTAATTATTAAGAGTAGTAATTACTTTATATTAGTCCTAAAGGGGACTAGGATTTAGATAAATAAGCTAAAGCTTAGCAAATTATAGGCATTTTATAATAATATAGTAGTATGTCTCTAAGGCGTTCCCGCAGGGGCAGAGTAGGGAGTCTGCCTCTAGCACATATCTTTTATATAAAAAGGCTTATAGCCCTATCTTCTCTGTGCGTATTTGGATAAGGGCAGCAGACTTATGCTTTTGCATTGCCTTGTGAAGAAGCACTACCTTTTAAAGTTAGTATAATTTACTTATTTAAAGCTAATAAGCTTTAACTATATGCTAAGGGAATAGCTCTCTTAATTATCTAGGCCTCCTTTAAGCTAATTACAAAAGTTAGTCTATAAGAGGGGATTTTTAATATAATTCTTATAAATCTTTTCTCCTATAGCCTAATATTACTTTATAGTACTAGTAAGGCAGGTGCTAGTATATAAGACCTTTATAAAGTTAGTAGCGAATTAGTAAGGATTTATTATAAATTATGCTTTATAATTACTAATAAAAGTCTTTAATTAGAGGGTATTCTAGCTACTATAAAAGGGCTAATTAAGGGGAGCTTATGCAAAGGTCTGCTGCGAATAATACATAGCAGGTGTAATAGGAGCTATAGATGTATTCTCCTTTAGTAATTCTCTGTTATTAATATTATGTATAAGTTCTTAGAGTTTTTAAAGTCGCTGCTTCTTCCTTGCTTAATTAACGCGCTCTTAGAGCGCTAAGATTTTAGCGTTATAATTTTTACTATTTTAAAAAGCTACTTATAAGCATTACTCTTTTAGTAATTATATTATATACTTACTTTTTAAAGGCTATAATATTTTTTAAATATTTTAAAAAGCTACTTATATGTATTACTTTCTTAGTAATTATATTATATACTTACTTTTTAAACTCTATAGTATTCTTTAAGTATTATAAGCTAAAGATTATATTAGTAATAATTATTTCTTTCTTAATTAAAGGTAATTTAAAGCTTAATTACTTTAACTTTATATTAATAAACTTAGTTAAAAATATAAAGCTTAAGAGGCTTTTATATTTTTAATACTAATATTATAGTCTAACTTATAAAATAAAGGGTTTATAAGGTTTTTAACTACTAGCTTATATTTAATTATAAAATTATATAAATTAAGTTTATTAAGGGCTTATACTTACTTACTAGTAAGCTTATGCTTTAATATAAAATACTTATAATTTAAATAATTTATAATAACCTAAATAAGTTAGGTATTATAAGTTATATAATATTTCTAATTCTTAAAGGCTTCTTAAATTACTAATAGCTTAGTATTAAAAGTTAAATAATATACTTTAGTACCTAATAGCTTTCTTAATATATATATAATAAAATACTATTAGTTGTTTTACTTTTAGAAAAGAATTATACTAATTATAAAATATAATACATTAGTTTTTATTTTAAATAATATAGCTAGATTAAAATATACTAAAATAAGTACTATAATAAAGCTTTACTTAAGTATTTTAAATACTTTATACTTATAAAAACCTAATATAAGTAGCTTTATTATATTATATTTTATTAAATTTATAAGAGGGGTTATAATCTTATTATATTTATAAATAAAATAATAATAAAAGCTAGTAAACCTAAGAAATTACTATATATTTTTAATATTATAAGGTTCTAGCTAATTTATTATTATTTTAACTTACTTTAGCTTTATAGTAATTCTTTTAATTAATACTATAAAGCTAAGAAAGTTAACCTTTATTATTAAGAATTTATACTTCCTAAGGTTAGTATAAAGCTTCATCAAATATAGCTTTTTTAAGACTTAGTAAATATATTACTTATACTTTACTAAATTATTACTATAAATTAAAATATTATTAAAGTAAATTAATAAGCCTTAAGAAAGTATTATTAATAAATTCTTAAAATATAGCTAGGGTATTAATAAGCCTAAAAGGTATTATAAGTTATTTATAACAACTATATTAATATTAAAAGGTAGTTTTTTACTTATTTTCTTTATTAATATAAAGCTAATTATATATATTTTTTAGGTTAAGCTTTATATAAACCTTAGCTTCCTTTACTTTATTAACAATCTTTAAAATTAGTAGTAAGGAAGCTTAATTTTTTTATATAATTTTATTAAGGCCTTTATAATTTATACATAAATTTAATTTGCCTAAAGCTTTTTTAACTTTTTTTTTATAAGGTTATATATTAAACCTTATAAGAGTCTTTAGGTTTCTTTAATTTTAATTAAATATATATAACTTTCTAAGAAAAATAATAAAGCTACTTTTTTAAGGTTAAATATATTTATAAAATTTATATAATACTTAGGTAGCTTTTTTATAAGTATTTTAATACTTAGTTTTTTCTTAAATATACTTAGGTTTTTAAGGTTTATTTTTTTTTAAAAAGCTAGTATTAAGTATTCATATTATAAATAACTTTTTAATTTTTTTATAAAATTACTTTATTAATATAATAACTTTAATATATTATTTTATAATAAGAAAAATCTACTCTTATATATATTATAATAATATATATAAATTTTCTTTTCTAAATTAATTTATTTCTAAGAAAAGGTTTTCTAAAGTTTTAGTTATATAATAACTTATATAATAAATGTTTTTATAACTTATATAATTAAATACTTTATAAAATATATTAAGTATATTATAATATTCTAATAGTATATTTACTAATTTTATTAATAAATTACTTTTTTTTACTTTTTTTTATTTCTTTTTATTAGTAACTTAAAATAAATAATAAAATAAGTAATACTAGTATTAGCTAGTACTAACTTTATTATAACATAGTTATTTCCTAGCCTTAGGAATACTTTAATATAAAATCTTATATTAGCCCCTAAAGCTAAGGTATTTTCTTAAGTATAAGACTTTTTTTTCTTTATATTAAGTTTAGTAATATTTAAATAAATTACTAGATTAAAGTAACTACTTTTATATATAATGATAATATAGCTACTTTTCTTATAAATATTATAATTAAGTTTTAGGTAATTTAGTTTTATATAGCTTTTTTTTTATACTTATAATATATAGCCTTTTTTTCCTAGCTTTATTATAAAGTACTTAGTTAGTTATTACTTTTTCCCTTTAAGTTTAGTAAAGTTTTTTTTTAAAAAAGTCTACTTAAGTTTTCCTTTTATTATACTTAGAAAAATTATTATAATTATTTTTATTATTATTAGTATTATAATAAGAAATATATTTATTAATAAGTTTATATTAATTTCCTACTTATATACTACTAATTAAATATATTTTTAAGCTATAATTAAGGCTTATTTAAAAAAGGCTTATTTTATTTTTTATATTTAATTAAGAAAGAAGTTTAGTATAGGTTTATTTTTATTTTTTAAGGAATTCTTTAAAGTTAATATAATTTACTTATTTAAAGCTAATAAGCTTTAATTATATACTAAAGAAATAGCTTTTTTAGTTATTTAAGCTTTTTTTAAACTAATTATAAAAGTGAGTTTATAAAAAGGGATTTTTAATATAATTTTTATAAATCTTTTCTTTTATAGCTTAATATTACTTTATAGTATTAGTAAGGTAAGTACTAATATATAAAACCTTTATAAAATTAGTAGTAAATTAGTAAAAATTTATTATAAATTATACCTTATAATTACTAATAAAAGTCTTTAATTAAAAAGTATTTTAGTTATTATAAAAAAGCTACTTAAAAAAAGCTTATATAAAAGTTTATTATAAATAATATATAATAAGTATGATAAAAGCTATAAATATATTTTTTTTTAGTAATCTTTTATTATTAATATTATATATAAGTTTTTAAAGTTATTACTTTTTCCTTACTTAATTAATATACTTTTATAATACTAAGATTTTAATATTATAATTATTACTAATAAAAGTGTTTTTTATAGTTATTATAAGCTTCTACTAAATAAAAGGTATAATAAGTTATAATAATAATTTAAATATAATACTAGCTTCTTATATAGCTATAAGTTTTTATATAAATTTAGTGCTTTTTTTAGTAACTTTATTACTATTATATATTAAGTTATAAGTCTAAACTATAATAACTTTCTTAATTTAATAATTTAATATAAATAAAAAAATTAAAATTATTATAAGTCAGTTAGAAATATTAAAGTAAAAAATTAAGTAAGTTATAGCTTATTTAAAAATATATGATAATAAATAATAGTTTTAATTCTTACTTTTTTTTATTTAATTTAGTAAAAGGTTTATACTTATATAATTATAAGTATTATATACCTTTAAGTTTTTACTATAAGTTTAGTAGTTATATATAGTAAATAACCTTATTATATAACGCGAGTCTAATAGGAGCTTGCTTATGTAAATAGATCTTATTAGCCTAAGGCAACCTCGTGGCTTTCTAGTCCTAATAATAAGCCTCTAGGTCTATAAAATTAAGTAGTTTAATAATTCGGAGGGCTTCCTCCTTAAGGGATATATTATAAAGGAAGGGCTTAATAGATATAACACTAAATTAGGCTAGACTATAAGGTATTTCTACTGTATAAGTCTTTCCTTTAGTAAATAAGAGCTTAAAGGGTTCTTACTAGCTATTCTTCTTATACTAGACCTAAATATCTAATTATAGTAAGAGATAATAAGTTAGAAAGGTTATAAGTTTATTATAAAAGGTAAGGGCATCTTATATCTAATACTTTACTATAGCCTTATAGGCATTAAATATAGCCTTATAAATAGCTTTAGCGCGCTAAATAATAAAAAAAGAAGGTAGTAAGTTATATAATACGCGCAGGTATATACTAAATATAAGAAGGGTTAGTACTAGGCTATTAAGGCCTGTAGAATTATTTATAGCTTTTATAGCTATTTAAAGCATTTTATTAGGTAGTAAGTAGCTTTTTAATTTACTTTTAAGAATATTATAAGCCCTTTAAAGCAGGCTATAGTATCTCTTAACCTTACTAATACTATTATAGGATTTGATAGTAACTTTATTAATATTAATAGCTAGGAATTAGGCATATTAATAAAATTCTACTAATATAAAGTTCTTTCTAGTATTATAAGATATTTAATTTAGTAGGCTAAGATATAAATTAATTTAGTAAGATTAAATAGTATTTTAAATATCCTTAGTAATTTACTTCTTTAGGTTTATAAAGCATATAGCTTAGAAAGTAATAATAGTATTAATAATATAAAAGACTAGCTTACTATTAATATAAAGAATATTTATAAAGATTTTATAGTTAAAGTTATAGTTCTCTTATAGTATAAACTTAAACCTACCTAGTCTTTTCTTCTTAAGCTAATATTACTTATAAAGCCTTATAAGCTTAGTAAGAAAGTAAGGGTTAAATTCCTTATAGGCTTAGTTTAAGATCTTTAATAAGTAAGCTATAAAAAGGTAGCTAAATTAGTAATAAATCTAATAAAGCTCACTTTTTATAAGGTAAAAGGTAATTACTAGTATAGGCTTTAAATACTACTATAAGTAACCCTATTATTAGGTTATAAGGACTTTTTTATTTCCTTAAATTAATCTATTTTATAAATTATCAAGCCTTATACTTATTTAATTTATATTTATAATATAGTATAAGAAAAGAGTATTTATAAGTAAAATATAAAAGTTAATATCTTTAAGTATAGTAAGTATATAAAAGATACCTTTAGAAAGGGCTTTCCTTACTTTAAAGCTAATTTTATATTATTAAGCCTTATTAATTTATAACTATAGTATTAAGTACTATAAAGACTTAACCTAAGGTATCCTAGCTATTAAGACCCCTAATATGCTAGTGTTTAGTAAAATACTATAGAAAATCTTACTAAAATAATATAATATTACTATATAAATAGTAGTAATTATATTATTAGTAATATTACTAGTAATATTAATATAGGGATTCCTCTTAGAGAGGGCATAGTATAAGGCTTTATAATAAAGGAAATTAATAATTTCTATATCTTTAGGCACTTTAAAAAATAATATAAAAGTCTTAAGGGTATAAGCAGAGCATTGTAGTAAACTACACTACAAAATGTAGTAGATGTAGTGTAGTGTAGTGTAGTGTAGTATATTACACTACACACTACACTACAAACTACACTACAAAGGTAATTTTCCACTATATACTACACTACACTACACTACAAATACTACATTACACTACATGTAGTATTTGTAGTATTTGTAGTTAATATAATAAATTTATAAAAATATTAATTGAAAACTAAAGGTAAAACTTAGTATTATTAATATTAAACAAAAGATATTATATAATTTATTTAGTATTATAGTAGATTTTTAAAGCTAAGTTCTATAGTAATAAAAAAGTACTTTAAAGTCTAAGAGTCTTAACTCTTAGCCTAAGACTTTTTAAGATAAATTAAAAGGAAAATATAAATGATTTAGGAAAAAGAAAAGAAAATTATATTTATATAGTCTAATCCTTACTAAAAAAGCCTAAAGAAGTAGAAGAGCTAGAAGATAATTCTATAGCTTTTTCTTTTCCTTTTCCTTTTCCTTTTTCCTTTTCCTTTTTCTTTTCTTTACTATAATTAGAAAAAGAAGAACTACTAGAACTAATATCTAAGCTATTATAGTAAAATAAATTACTATATTGCTTAATATTAGGACTAGAAGTATCTTTTTGCTAATTCTTTAGTAAAACTAACTCCTTTATAATATAATTTTTTAAGGAAGTTTGACGTTTTGTAATAATATTACCCCCTTAATTAAATTAGCTTTCTATAGCCCTAGAAGTTGCTAGTATTGCTAGATACTTTCTAGCAATAATACTTAAAATAAGAAAAGATAGAGTATTCTTTTCCTACTAAGTAAAAATATTTTCCTATATATAAATATTAGTAATTAAAATCCTATAATAAAGTAGAAAAAGAGGGGGGAAAAGGGAAAAAAAAGGGAATAAAAGGTAAATAAAAGAGGGAAAAGTAAACTTACTTTATCTTCTAAGGTACTTAAGTTAAGATAGCTTTTAATTTCATTTTTCTGACTTTTTTTAACCTTTTTACTTCTTTCATTTATAAATAATCCCTTATAAAGCCTAATATTAGGCTTTGGGCAGGGATTTCAAAAGGTTTGAGGGATTAGGCTTAAAGGACCACTAATTTAGACTTTAAATTAGGTTTTTTATTGTTTTCCTTCATTTTCAGAAGTAAAAGGATCTTCTAATTCTAATTCTATATTAGAATTAGAGTTTTTCTTTTCCTTATACTCAAAATAAGTCCTATAAATAAGATTAATAATAGTCTTTTTAAAAGAAATAAAAAGGTTATATAAAAAAAGGCTAATAACTTATGATTTATATTCCTTCTCTAAGTCAGATCGAAGATGTTAAAGCTAGCTAGTATTTAGGAAATCTTCCCTTATAATAAATGCTAAATTAAGCCTAGTGTTATGGTCCAGAAGGGACCTCCACAAATACGTGGGTACCCTCACTATAAAGGAGGGATTTAGCTAGATTTAGGTAGACATTATTAATTATACATACACATACACCACGTACACGTTAGCACTTATTATAACTCTTATGTAAGGTGTAATACCCCTTATAACCTTTATAACAAAGTCCTACCTAACTAGTAGATTTCCCCTTTATGTGTGAAGAAACTAATATATAATAAGTAGTAGTAATTACTATTTCTTTTGTCTGCCCTAGGCGCTCTATAAGAAACTATAATTTCTATATTAATAACTAAAGGAAACCTGTGAGATTAGCGTATTAGTCCTCTTCTTTATATTAAAAGCTTTATATTAAAAAGATAAATATAATAAGTATACTAACTCTAGGCTTTCTACTAAGAATACCCTAAAGTCTGCGCTAGGAACTAACTTCTTATATTAAAAAAAAACGCTAAAACCCTTAAAGCTCTCGTAAGATATTAGTATCTTAATAGGTAACTTTAGCTATAACCTAAACCTATTATTATACTATAGCTAGCTTACTAGAATCCTATAGACCTACTAGTAGTTGCTTTAAAGTAAAGAACTATAAAAAAGACTATTAAAACTACTAAATCTAATAGTTTGCTTAACTTTTTAAATATAACTCTAAATCTAGTAATAATCTCTTTGCTAAAGCTTACTATCTTACCTACTAGAACTAGCCTAGTACCTACTAAAGATAGCCTTAGAATAGGAACCTTTAGAATACCTAAAGATAATAAACCTATAGGGAATAACTTAGATAACTAAATAAAGGGATAGCTAAAGACCCTAAATCTTAATATACTAATAACTAAGGATAACACCCTTTCCTTATAGGAAGGCCCTTACTATAGCGCTAATTCTAATATAAGAACACCCCTAGGACTCCTAGTCTTGCACTAAATTACTAAAAATCTAATAGTTATATTTACTATTCTAGTAAGCTTAGTAGGATTTAATTAAAATAAGGGGCAATTACCCCCTTAGCATAAGGGACACCCTCCTAAGCTAACTTTCTTAGCTATAAGCACTAATACCTAAGGAAAGTAGTATTAGCTTAGTAATATTAAACATATCTAGTAACTAATACTCTATATATAGTAGCACTACTAAGCAAGCCTTAAGGAATTCTATTACTAGCAGGCAGAAGCCCTTAACTAAACTATTAAAATAATAACTACTACTTTCCTTATAAAGCAAACTCTAGCTAAATAACTATAACTCCTAGCAAAATTAGCCTAGCTACCTATTACTTTAAATAGGTAGGGCTTTACGTCTAACACTAAATAACTTACTATATTCTTTGCTATATCTAATGCTAGGGTAAACACTAGAAAATTAAATAGTATAAGCTTATAAAAAGTAGATTTCTCTTATAACTAAGGGACTTATATATAATCTAAATTTTGCAAAGCAAAATCACATAAGAATAATATTATTACACTGCTTATATAATACCTTGCTTATAGTGTAAGTTATACACACTTGCTTATAGTGCCTTATAAAATAAATAACTAACCCTATAGCTAGTCTACTAAGACCTACTCTAGTATAGCCTCTAACTAGCTATTAGACTCTTTATAGAAACTTAGTAATATTAGATACTTATAACTAAAGATAAACCCTACTAAGATTAATAGTAAGGCTATTATATATAAAAGTAAGGCTACTATCTTTAGTAATATAAACCTTTAAATTTAAGCTATTAAAGACTACTATAGTTATGCTAAACCTAACTATTAGGAATAAATCTAAAGCTAAATCTAGTATCTTTTTTATAGTACTATGCTAATTTAGTACTAGTAATACCTTAATAATAAGGAGAAGGCTACTATCTTTAGTAGTCTTAATAATATCTTTGCTACACTTAAGGCAGAATTTAGTATTAAGATTTAGGATACTATTATATAGCTTAATTAAGCTAAATTTACCTAGGAAAACATCTTATCTAACGCCTTATTATAAGACTTTGCTATAAAGGTTTTCTACTACTCTAGAGTAAATAGAGAATCTAGTAACCTTTAGTTACTAATATGCTTATACTATAAGCTTTATATTAAACTTTAGTAACTTTGCCTAACTTTAGTAAAAACTAACTATAGGAATGCCTATATTAAACTTATTAATAGTAAGTAGTAAGACTTAAGGAATTTCCTTCTTAAAGGTAAGGCTTACTAATATACTAATAAAGGTAAGACTATAGATTTTATATATTATATAACTAACCTAGACTTTAATAGGGAGGACTTTGTAAAACCTAGTATTAATGCTTATTAGAATTAACCTCCTAGCCGCTATAATTACTAAGAGAATAGTTATAGCTACTAAAGATAAGGGTAACCTAAATATTATTATTTTTTGCCTAGCTAAAAGTAATATTATTTCTCCCCTAGCTAAGAGCAACGCTACTACCTAGAAAGTAGGTATAATAATACTTACTATTAAGGCTGCTTTTTACTCTTTAAAAGAGACCCCTTATATAGAGGTAATAAACATAAGCTATAGTAGTCTAAGGATATTAATAGTAAAGATAAGCCTGCTATTAGAATAGATAGTAAGCTAGTAAAATTAACTAAAGCATATAGGGAATCCTACTAATATATATCTCTGCCTCCCTACTCCTATAACTAATAGAAATACTACCTTAGAATATTTAGGAAATAGGCCCTAAAAGAAGGAGAAGGAGATCCTATAAATTATATTAAAGTTTATAATTACTCTAATATTAAAGCCTAAAAGGCTTACCTTAATATATCTAGGTTTTATATTATTAAATAAGGAGTTAATAGTAGTAGTAGTAATAAAAAAAACTTATGCTTTGTAGATGCCTTCTATGTAAATATCCCTGCCTTACCTATAAAGCTAAAAGCTAAGACCTTCTTAGGGCTTATAAATAGCTAGGTAATTAAGGTAGTCTCCTGCCCTTACTAGCTAGAAGTTACTAATAAGAAGAAAAGCACTATATACCTTAAGATTCCCCTTTGCTTTAATAACTAAGGGAAAGACTATAAGGTATATATAAATACTAGTACTTTATCTATACTTATAAATAAGGAATAGCTCTAGCAAAATAGCTATAATATAAAATAAGAGTAATAGACACCTAAGCTAGTAAATAGCGTAAAGTCCTTGTTTTTTATTACTAAGACTATAACTTTTAATTTCTATATTAAAGGCAAAGCTAAAGGCAAGGTAGTTTCTAGCTACTTTACTATAAAGGCTAATATAATAAAGAAGCTCGCCCTAAAACTACTAATTAGCATAAAGTTTATACATAACTATAGCATTAAGATTAATTTTACAAATCTAAAGGTAGTTTTCTGCTTTGTCTATAATATAACTATATAAGCAAGGATCTTTTGTCCTGCCTATAAGGTTCTAACAAGAAAGGTAATGTCTGTATATAGAGTTACTATTACGCTAGGCTACATGTAACTTCTATGTAAGAGACGTCGTGGCTAGGCAGTAGCGAAAAGGCGTATATTATATTATAAAAGGACTTAAGCTTACTAAGCAAGAATAGTGCGCGCATGCGTTACTAAATATACTAGCTATGTGCGTAAGCCCTAGGCATTAGCTAGGGATTCTTTATAATATTACTAGGCAATCTAGCGTAAGCCTATCTTATAGGGCTATACTTTATAATTACCCCCTTACTTTTAGGCTAGGCTCCTAAATAGCTTTACTAGCTATCTTACACCTCCTTGCTAGTTACTATCCTATAGTATTATAATAAATAATAATAATAATAATAATATATTAGATTACCTAGTATATAATATATAAGTATAAAGTCTGCCCTCTTTTATTACTTATTTTATCTTATAACTATTACCTTTCTATAATACTATTTCTTTTTATATTTATACTTATACTCCTATTTACACTTCCTACTAATTTACTAGTTAATTACTATTAATATTATAGCTTTGCTCTTAAAAGAATATACTTATATATATTATGCTTATACTAAACTTAATAAACTTAAGGGAAACTATAATACTAAGCTAGTAGTCCTAATAATTAAGTATAAATTTGCTATAAATTTAACCTTATCTAGCTATAATAAGGTATTTAAGCGCTATATTTAGTATAAGGATTATAGTAATATATATAAGATAGTATATATTCTTTATACTATAATTCTCTATGCTTTTACTAACTCTTATTCTTAGTATTACCTAACTCTTACTAATAACTTTACTAATTTAGTAAAGCTTTTAGGCTAGACTAAGTTTTTACTAGCTAAGCGCGCTTCCCCTACTAAGAAAAAAAAGAATAATAATAATAATAAAGATAATACTACTAGTAATAATAAGAAGGAGAAGGAAAAGGAAATTACTACCCCCTTACTAGCTATCTATTACTATACCTATACTACTATTACTTATACTATTATTATTATTACCCCCTTAGTTTTATTCTTATATTCTAATAACTTTTACCTTAGGGTTACTTATAGCTTACTTAATTTACTATATAGTTTTATTTATACTAATATAGCTTATTATATTACTTTTAAGCTAACTAAAGTAGTAAAGGGGTGTTAGGTATATAGCTTCTTACTTATTATTTACTCTCTATTTCCTAATATTTTTATAGGCTACCTTTATAGCATATTACTAGTATATTATCTTATAATAGCGTTTTACTACTATAATATATAGTCTAGTGCTATTACCTAGAATTATAAGTATTTTATAATATAATTACCTTTATTTACCTTATTTTTTACTAATAAATATACCCCCTTAGGCTAACTATAATAACGCTCTTATAGTTTAGAAGGCCTAAATAAAGTTATATTTATGTCCTAAGGACCTAGGGTATTTCCCCTAAGTAATTACTATTTACTAGTTTTTTGCCTTAGTTAGGGGGCTGCTTAATAAAGAAGAAAACTATAATAAGTTTACTAGTCTTACTACTAGTGTTATAATAAGGACTTTTCTAGTAGATATCCCTATAGTATAGGGGGTGTTTCTTTTGTTTTTTAAGAGTAGTTTTAGGGTCTTAATTAATTTATTTTTTTTAATATATAAATAGTATACTAAATAATAGCTAGTGTTTTTTAGGAGCTTATTATCCCCTTTTTATTAGTAACTATATCTTTTTCTATATACTACTATTAGCTATAGTATATTTACATTCTTATCTAGGACTTATTAATTATATTTATATAGCTATCCCTTTTATTTTACTAGGTAATAAGTCTCTCCTTTAACTATTTTCTATTCTTTAATTTCTTTAACTTAGTAGTGTTTATTTTTTTCTTTAAGGTCTAGTATATTTGCCTGCGTATTTATACTATTTTTATAGCAATTCTATAGCTTAAGCAGGCTAATATAGAATATATTATATAGGCAGCTATACTTTTCTAGTAGTGCTAGTTTATATACTTGCTTTCTAATTACTTAAATAACACAAAAGGGTCCTAAAAACCTAGAGGTTAGCTTATATTTCGCTTCCTTTACCTTAATATTTTAGGCTAATAATAGTATAAGGTCCCTATGCTTAAATATTAGTAGTAGTGTGTGTTATTTATTATAGTATTTTACTTAGGATTTACTAGCCCTTTATTATGTCTTTTAAAGTTATTTACGTACTTCCTATAGCTTTATTACTTAGGCCTTTGCCTCTAGCACCTCTTCCCTAGTAGTCTTATTCCTAAGACTAAGGTAAAATTTAAAATAATACCCTATAAGTATATAGTAAGGGGCAAGGCCTGTTAATTAGTTAATTATATTATTATAAGTAAATTAAGCCTATAGCAGTAGCTTTAGCTATACTAGCTAGTTCTCTCTAATAAAGTAATAAAGGTAATATTTAAGGACTTAGTTTATTTATTTTATTTAACTATTAGTTTATAAGTAATAAGCTATAAAAAGCCTTTATTTTATCTTAAAGTAAAAACATAGCTTAGACTAGAATTTACTTATAAATACTAATCCTTTATCTAATATAATACTCTCTAGCGCGCTAAATTTTAATTTAATCTTTATATAAAAGGTCTTTGCTAGCTTAGTAGTATTAATTATAGTAATAATAAAAAGGAATATAGAATACTTAGTAAATTAGTCTATAATTACTAGGATTAAGTTAGTTTCTTACTTATAGTAAAATGCTTATAGCAATCCTATAATAAAGTCTATTAACACTTTAACCTATAGTTACCTTAATATTAGAAGTAATTTAAGCTTCTTATATAGCTTATGCTATCTTACTATAATACGCTAATATTTAGTATAACTAAATATATAGTCTGCTACTGCCTCCTATAAGCTAAGCTAGTAGAAATTATATTATAGTAATTTAATTATTTAATTAATACTAAAATAACTAGCTAAGGGATTATTATAATATAGCTATAAAAGCTTTACTTATAAGATAGGGTCCTAAGGTACTACTACCTAGTTATTATATATTAGGAGGCTATATATATTATATCTTTATATCCTAGTATTTCCCCTCCCTTTTACTACCTCTTAGGCCTAGCTACTTATTTAAAGGTTTTAGTTATAGTCCTAAGCTATTTTTAGTCGCTAAGCTAGTAACCTATTTATAGTATAGTTATATAAATTTAGTAATATAATAGCTGCCTAAATTTTATATAATTTAATACTAAAAACATATCCTACTTTAGCTATAAATTTATTAGCTACTAGCTTATACTTTACTAGTATTCTAGTAGCTACCTTACTTATCTAAACCCTAAGATTATAAACTAAAGTATTTTCCTCTCCTAAAGGTATCTTATTATATTACTACTAATCCCTTATAACTAAAGCATTTTCCTCTCCTAAAGGCATTTTACTATATCTTCTCTTAGATATTATAACCCCTTTTGCTTCTTTTATAAGATATATTTCTCTAGGCTTATTAGCTTTCTTACTACTTAGGGTAAATAAAAACTTCTTTTATAAGTTAGGTAGTAGCCCTAAATTTATTACTATTTTACTATTATAATCTAGCTGTCTTAATAGTGTGTTAGTAGGGTTCCTTTTACTTAGTTTATATTTAATAATAAAGTTAAAAGGTAATAAAAATATATACTATTATACTTACCTACTATTTAGCTTTAATAGCCTTATAAAAGTCTAAAGGTTATAGTAGTTTAATAAGACTTTAACTAGATTCTTTACCCCTTTAATATAGTATTATTAGTATTTAAATAACTTAACTATTATAAAGAGCTCTTAGTTAGTAATACTATAATTTCTTTTTATATTTATAAACTTCCTTAACTAAAATACTATAGGGTAGTATTGCTTATTATTATCTAGCTATAAGATAATGCTAGCTATTATAAAGACTAAAGCATTTATTTTAATCTAGACCTACTTATTAGAGTTATAGTAATAAAGAAGAGGGGCCTTCTAAAAGGTAGCTTTTAGCTATATAAACGCTATCTTTTTAGCTAGTTTAAATTAGAAGGTGCTCTTTTATATACTATTTTAGCTACCCTTTATAAGTGCGTTTAAAAGTGCTATAATACTAAAGTATTAGTATATAAAGCATTAGTAAAAATTATAGAATCTAAGGAATACTTATACATCCTAGAAGCTCTTTAGCTCTTGCTAATCTTATATAGTCTTAACCCTTTTAGGGTTTATTAAAATGCTAGTAGTTAATAGGATAAACCCTAGGAATTCTACTAAGTCTTAGTAAAAGGTGCACTTAGAAGGTTTTACATATAGCTCTGCCTCTTTTATGCGTTTAAGGACCTATTTAATGTGTTTTATTAAGCAAAGCTGTGCTAAAGGCGTAGTGTTGCGCTGCAAGTGTAAGGTTGTGACTGCTAGATTTGCTTCTTTAATAAGAGTCTAAGGTTCTATACTACTAAAATCCTACGCTACAGGCCTTCTAAACTCGCGCTATAATTAGTCTAAAGGGCCTAACTTTTCTATAATTAGTTAGATTATAGAGGTTAGTATATACCTTTTAAATCTTATAATGCCTATTGCTATAGTTAAGCTCTTGCTAGATATAGTATTTAGTAATGTAGGAGGTAGCCTAGCGCCTACTATAATATACTAAGATTACTAGGATAAGAGTTATTCTGCCCTATATCTTAGCTAACTATAATAACAAACGCAGGTAGTAATAAATTATACTTACTAAAAGACATAGAAAATACTTAATTACGTAGCCTAGAGAAAAATTTATATATAAAGTAACCTTAATTAAGTATTCTTATTAGTAGTATTATTAATAGTATTATTATAACTATATAATAGCGTTAATTACTAATCTAGGGCCTTTGCTACTGCCTTTACTACCTTATCTAGGCCCTTAACTTATTACTATACTAAATATTTCTCTTAAGCCCCTTTAAAATTATATTTATTATAAGTAAGACAAGCCTAAGTCCTAATTTTAGGGGGTAAGAGATCTAAATTAATTAGTTTAAAATTACTCTAACTATTATTAATAAATAGCTTTTTCTATATATAATTAGTTATATAGCTATAAGTTAATATACTAATTATACAAATAACTTAAATTAGTGCTATTACTAATAGGATATAAAGCATATCCTATAGCTAAAAACATAAGATAACTAAGCTTATATCTCTAGAATATTAAGCAAGCAGGCTTAGTTATATTATTTAATAGGTAGGCTTACTAAAAGAGCTCCTATATGCCCTACCTATTTAACCTTTACTTTCTACTTAAGGTTTAACTTTAAAATAAGTTAGTACCTTTATAAATAAAGCTAGGCAATTAATATTATAATTCTTTTATAAAGGCGTTTGTCTAGATAATACTCTAGCCTAGGCATAGGTATATTAGTAATAGGATATAATTTAATAAGAATATTATATATATTATTATACTAAAGAGAAACTATAATTAACTCCTCTAATATCTGCTCTTATAGCTTTAAGCTAGTCTTAGGTCCCTTAATTAAGTTAGGGTACTAGTATAAATAAAGCTAATTCTCCTAATAATAATAGAGGCCTTTACTAAAGTAATACTAATATTAGCTTCTTTATTTATAATATATATAGAATTGCTTATGCCCTTTCTTATTATTATTTAGATAGTCTTTGCATTTAGTATACTAGTTTTGCTAATAATAATAATAAGCAAAATAAATAGTAAGTCTGCCTTAAGTACTATAATATTTAACTAAGATATAAATTTCTTACTACTAATAATAACAAGCTCCCTAATTATTATAGTTATATATATTAAGAGTTAATTAGATCTACGCTAAGATTATTATTCTTTAGTAGTAGTATAAATTATAATTTATTCATATTCTTATTATAATCTAATCTATAGAATTCTTAATAAGCAATTACTACTAAGCTACTAGTAGCACTACTAGCATAAGGTCATATATTTATTACTAACCCTAAATTCTATAATAATCTTTCTGTAGTTATAATTAATAATATAAATATTTATTATCTAATTACTTAGACCTTAAAGTTAAAGGGCTACGCAATAGAATATTACTTATAATATAAGAAGAAGTGGTTTAATCTAGATATTTATTATAAGATTTGCTGTGGCTACTATTAATAAGATAGTAATAAAGGCCCTAAAAAGCTAGTTTTCTTCTTATAGGAAAACAACCTTAATTTTAGTATAGTTCTAGACTATCTTCTATAATTATTATAGGTAGAAGAGATACTAATTACCTAAGTCTATGTTTATATTTAAGTCTTCTAGTATTATAAGTAATAGTATTAATACTATAGCTATATAATTAACTTCCTTTAAGATATTAGTATAGTTTACTTATAGCTCCCTCTTTCACCCTAGGACTTAGATATTATTATTCTTTATCCTTATAATATAATAAATTAGCCTTATATAGTTTAGCAGTTTAGAAACTAGTTTCGCGTGCAGAAGTAATATATTTAAATTTAGTTAGAGTTTTTACAGATTAACTATTCTTCCTATTATAATATTATTATTAATTTATATTATATTAACTAGATACCTAAAGATAGTAATGTTATAAACTAGCTAGCTACTTAAGATATTAATAATATTAATTTTAACAAGCTAGTTAATACTAAGAAACCTAATATAAGTGCTAATAATAATCTTTATATATTTAATTAAGTAGCTATTCTAGCCTTTATTATAGCTTAGTTAGATATAGAATGTCTTTATTATTAACTTTAAAGGCAGTAATTACTAGAGCAGATTCTAATATAGCTATATATTAAGATGCCTAAGATTTGCTTTACACTATTAAACAAATTTAATTAATTATAGCCTTTACTATTACTAGCATTTCCTACGCTATATCCCTATAGTAAGGCAGATTTTATTACTCTATAGATTCGCTCTATTAAATATAGTAAGTATCTTAAGTATATAATAAAATAGTATAATAAATATTTTATATAGTATTTGTAATTTTAATATATTGTTTTTAATACCCTAATGCGTTAGTAAGTTAATTCTTAAAGCTTCTTTTTTATTATAAAGCCTAGTTATTAAGAACTAGTTAATATTAATACTATTTATATTACTTTTAATAAAAACACTTCTAAATCTATTACTTTACTTAACTTAATTATCTAATTCTTAGGTAGTTTATACAAAACTTATGCTTTTTAGGGAGGTAAAAAATATTAGCTAGAGGCTTAAGTATATGCTTTAGGATATCTAGCGCTCTTTTTAATACTCTTTACTATAGATTTACACTAAGTAAGTCTTTATAAGCATCTCCCTCTATATGCTAAATAAATAAAGGTAGATTCTTATTAAAGAATGAATATATTAAGCGTAAATTTATAAGATAATCCTTATATTACTACCTATTACTTTTACTATTAATTTACTATATTTCTTAAGGATATACTTATTAAGAAGTTTTACTTTAATAATAGCTAGTTTTA
>SRQA01000442.1:0-22660 GCA_018360365.1 Claviceps citrina | reverse complement strand
GCTAAGTTATATAAAGCAAAGCTATAACACAAACACAAAGAGACATAAAAGCTCCTATAATATATATAAGCTATATAAGCTAAGTATTATAATTAAAAGAGAATACTAATAAAATTTAATATAAGAGACTATATTCTTTTATTTATAAAAAATATTAACCTATAGTAACTAAGCAAGAAGCTTATAGTAAAGTACCTAGAACCCTATAAAATTATTAAGTTAATTAGAAATCATAGGTTAGCTTACTATATAAAGCTCCTAAAAGGCATAAGACTTTATAATATCTTTTATATTTTAAACTTAGAATTATATAAGGGAGATTTAGAGAGCGTACTAGAAGTAATATAGCAAGTACCTCTCCTTATAGGAGAAGATCCTTTGTATATTATAAAAGGAATTATTACTTATAAGTATTAGGGAAACTAATAAAAGTACCTTATTAAATAGGAAGGTTATAATAACTTAGAGAATACATAGATATATTACTATAACTTCACAAATCCACAAGTCCCTTAGGAATATAATTAAAGAATTCTTTAAGAGAAAGCTAGTATATAGTAACAAAATTAAGAAATAAAGGGGAAGAAGGTTTAAAGAAATTAAAAGTAGGGAAGTAGTAATATTATAGGTATTACAAAGGATATATATAGATTAGAAGTATTAAAAATTTTTAAGATTAGTTTATAATATTTAAATTAGGCAACACAAAGGGAACCTTCTATAACTAAGATAGTTATAAGCAGAGAGGGTTACCCTATTAGGACTAGAAAGCTATAAGGTTACCTTAGGCTAATAGGATCCATTTATACAAGCAAGCCTTTATTAGATTCGTATTATATAATAAGGTTATTTACTACATATAAGCGCTAGACTTATAGTAAGGTATAACCACTAGACTTATAGTAAGAACTAGAGGCATATAACACTTATAATTATATAAGCACAGACCTCTAACTAGATTAGATAGAAGGGGGCAAGAATTAAGACCATTACCTATTGCTATATACCTTCGAATAAGCCGTGACTTCCTTAATCTCTCACTCTAATATCCCTAACCTATTCATAACAACTATATAGTTCTTTAGGGCTATATAAAGAGCTATAAAGGAGTAGATAATAATACTATAAAGTATTATATAGCTATTATAGTAATCCTATAGGCCTAGCCTATAGGTAAAGGAATTACTAAATACCCCCTAATGCCCCTAATATACCCTATAAAAGCATATGCTAAAGAGCTATTAACACTACTAAGAGAGAGATAAGAGGGATATATAGGTAATCTTAATAGAACTATTCTAAATATAGTATAATACCCCCTCCCCTAACCCTTATAATAATAAGCTACCCCTAGAGTTACCTAATAATTAATATAAGGTTTACTAAGGCAGGGAAGGAAGAAGGGTAGGTAAGAGAGAGGGGGAAGGAGACTAATTTAGGGTAAGTTAGGCCCTAAGTAGTAAATATATATAGCTTTATAAGAGAACCCTATTTAAAAACCTACTAGGGACTATTATTATATTATACACTACCTTATTCTGCCTTATAGTCCGCTAGGGCTTATGTGTTTACTAGGTTCTTAAGCGGCTCTTATATTAGCGTTAAGTGTCCTACTTATTTAATAAGAATATCCTAATAGTGCCTATAGCCCTGCGTATTATAGGCTACTAGCACCTTCTTAACCTAATATTTCTTATAAAGCTTATTATTCTTACTATTCTATACCTATATAGGCCCTAGGCATATATTATACTAGGGCTAGCTAAGGAGTAGATTAGTAATAGCACACTTAATAAGGTTAATATAGAAGATAAGGTAAATACCCTATAGTATATTAAGATAGACTATTAATAATATAGGGATAGCTATAATATAATACTTAGCTATTACCTAGTCTAGCTTCTTAAAGGGGTAGTTAGTTTTAATATAATAAAAGAAGAGCTATACCTAGTCCCTAACCTAGAACTACTTTGTAAGGTAATAGGAGGTAGCTATGCTATTTTATTATTATTACTAAGCAAAGGTAATAGCTACCTAGGCTAGCTTAGAAGCCTCCTAAAGTTATAAGGCAAACTAGGCTACCTATCCTACGCTTATAGTAGTGCTAGGAGTAAGGTTTATAAGAACCTAAACTAAATTAATATTATATTTATAAAGTAGCTAGTTTAGACTAAAGCTAGTAATAAAGGAAGCCTAATTATTAAGCATAAGCTAGTATGCTACTAGGTGCTTAGGCTAATTAAACTATAAAAAGGAAATATAAAAATATAGGATAGCCTATACCTTTTAGTTAGCCTACTCTATACCCCTATTAGTCTAGGGGTAGTAGGAGGTAGAAAGTAATTATTTAGTCTTAATAATTAAGCATAAGGTAGTCTAGAACTTACTTAGCTAGTCTAAGCTATAGTTAGTAATAATAAAGGTAGGGAACTTATAAAACTACTATTAGTATATCTTAAACCTCTTTATATATGCTTTAGTAAAGATACTAGTTATAGCCTTAAGCTAGATAAACTTAGAAAGGCAGTCTATAATTACTATAAGGGAAGAGGGATTAGATAGCCCGCGCGTAGGCAAGCTTATTATAAAGTTAACTAAGATCTAGAACTAAAAGTAGTTAGGAATAGAGAGGGGTTTTAGGAGGCCCTACTACTACTAGTAGCTCTTATAGCTACTATAGTAATAATAATTCTAGATATAGCAGGTAATATCCTAGGATATACCTGCCTAGTAAAACTATTACTAAAGGGTCTAGAAGGTAGTATTATAACCTAAATAGCCTACTATTAGTAACTTATAGCACTTTTAAATAAGGGTAGTTATTAATAGCTTTTATTAAGGCACTTATATTTAGCTATAAAACTAAAGCACTTTATAAGCACTAATACTATAGTTTATAATTTACTCTCTTATCTTAGCCTTTATAAGAAATTACTATATATTCCTATAAATAGTAGTAAGGTAGTAGTAATATACTATATTA
Source organism: Claviceps citrina (assembly GCA_018360365.1). Taxonomy (NCBI): domain Eukaryota; kingdom Fungi; phylum Ascomycota; class Sordariomycetes; order Hypocreales; family Clavicipitaceae; genus Claviceps; species Claviceps citrina. The sequence goes on along the minus strand of SRQA01000442.1, from coordinate 19,677 downwards.
TAAGTAATTACTATATCCTAGAGCGCCTAAAGGTAAAGAGAGGAAAAGACCTAGTTATTAGAGGGTAGTGCTATATTAATACTAAAGGGGTTAGGGTTACTTATAAAGATAGCCTAGATAAATAAAGGTTAAAAAAGGTAGCTATACTATAAGGTTAGCCTTACCTTATTCTAGCCCTATTAGGAGAGTGTATTAGCATACTACTAGTACTATATAGGTTAGTACTATAGGTAGTAATAATACTATAAGAGTGTTTTAGCTTAGTAAGCCTAATACTTAGTTATAATTTTAGGGGTTATAAAGTACTTAAGGCTCTTATAATTAGTATAAATAGTAAAGGGCTTAGAGACACCCTAGAGCTTAGCTAACTATGCCTTAAGGCAGGAGATAATAGCTAGGAGCTTCTTATTATAAATAGTATAGTTTTGCTAAGGGGGGGTTAGCTAGGCTAAGTAGTAGGCAATAGGGTACTAAACGCTGTCTATTTAAAGCTAGAGGAGGTAATTACTAAGGGCAATACTAGAGTAGTCTGCCTTAACTATTATGTCCTAGTTAGGGTCCTATTAAGCTAGGATTAGGTCTAAGATAAAAAGGCGCTTAAGCTTATTAAAAGCATAGGCCTTCTGCTACCCCTAAATAAAGGGAGCGCCCTTTTTTATAAGATTATAAAAGGGGTTAGTAACTTAGGAGAAATTTAGAATAAAGTTATAGTAAAAATTTGTAAAACTAAGGAAGCTATATACATCCTATAGCTTTATTAGAGCTGCCTAGTCCTAAATAGCCTAGACCTTAGCAGGGTTAGGGCGCACACTCTTACCTACTATAATAATATACCTAAGGTAGTAGACTTATTAGGTAGTAAAGGCAGACTTATTAAGATTAAGGTAAAGGCCCGCCGCTTATAGGCAGCTAAAAACCACGCAAACCTTCCGCAAATAGTTATGCCTTAAGCTACTAAAATAAACTAGGATATTATCTAAGTATACTATAATAAAGTTACTAAAGGCATTACTAAGGGTATTATTAATATAACACTAGAAAGTAGCAGGCGCACCCACTAGGCTAAAGGGGCAGACAAGCTACTTAAATAGCCTAAACTATATTTAGAATACTATAAGAGCCTTATCCCCCTTAGCAACCTATAGCTTATAGAAAGCTGCCTAAACATTTACCTTAGTAAACTATTATATATAGGCTAGGGAGTAAAGGGTTTCCTTAATAAGAGGTAATAGGTAGTAGTCCTGCTTTATAATCTTATTAAGAGCATAGTAATTTATATAAAACTACTAGCCCCTGCTAGCCTTTTTAACTAAGAGAACTAGAGTAGCTACTAAAGAAAAGCTAGCTTAAATCTATCCCTTATCTAAGAGCTTTATAAGCTACCACTAGAGTTTAAGTAACTAGTCCTAAAGTATAGAGTATAATAAGCCCTAAGGGAGAGAGGGAAGGGACTTATTAGAAGACTTATAGAGATAAATATAGTAGTCTAAGGTGCTATAATAGGGTAGGAAAGTGTTTGCTTTAGACTTATTAAAGAGATTAGTAAAGTTATAAAGCTTAGCTAGCAGGGCTATATAAGAGTCCTTAGGCTATAACTTAAGCGTAGTAACCTAAAGGATAGATATTAACTTATATAAGCTAGTGCTTATAAACTAAATAGTTATATCCTAAAGGCAGCAAGCATGCTTAGCTATAGCTATAAAGGCAAACCTTATTATGCCCTATATAGCCTTGCCCTAGGCATAACTTAAGGACTCCTACACTATAAGGCCTTTTGCTATGCTTATTATTAGCTCCTACTAAGTAGTATAGAGGGTAATATTATAGTGTTTTATTTATAGTAAGCTAAAGATTATATCCTAAGTAAGGCCTAGGACTATATAAAGGCAGATAAATAACTACTAGCTATTAATATTAATTATAGCATAGGCAAGGTAAGTAATACTAGACTCCCTCTTAAGTGCCTATTATCCCTACTATTAAACCTTAATAGTAGTCCTTACCTAGCGCCTTAAAGGCAGCTAAATAAGCTTAAGGCCTAGCTATTAAGTAGTAGACTTACTAATAGTACTATAGTACTTATAGCTATAGTTAATTAGGGTATTTATAAAGAAAAATAAGTTAAAGAGAATAAGAATAAAGAACACTAAGTAATTTATATATTTATAAATTTTATTATACTTTATTAACTCTACCTCCTTCTAACCTAGAGTTTATTATATAATAAAGCCTAGAAGCCCTTATGTAAGACTTACTATAAGGGCTAGTTTTTTCCTATTTTATTTTTCTCCTTCTCCTTATACTTATAGTTATTAGCCTTAGTAATAGCTTACTAAATATAAACCTTAGGCTAAAAAGGGGGAAGGAGGGAGTAGTTATAAGCTATATAACCTATCTTTCTATAGTATAAGCAGGTACTAGACTCTTAGTAATATACTATCTCCTAGTTAGTTACTTACTTAGCTTATACCTAAGTAAAGGGTAAGGCTATATTCTTAGCCTTTAGCTTTTTCTTCTTCCTGCCCTTACCTTAGGTCCCTATAATATTTACCCTAAATATAGCTATATTTCCCTTATAGTTAGTAATATAGTAATGCTAGGCTAGAGGATTTATTAGACACTTAGTATAAAAGTAATTCTTAAGTATAAAGGTTTTAAGGTCTAGGGTAATAATATAGTACTGCTTTATAGTAATATTATAGCTATTATAAGAGATACTATAGCTAATATATATGCTATATATTTGCTTATTAAGTATATAGTATAGCTTAGTAAGATAGACCTTATTATCCTAGCTTATACTACTAGTAAGGGAGAGTTTTTGCTTAAAGTAAATAAAGAAGGCAAAGAAGGATTTATTACTAGCTTGCTTTATTTAGTTAAGTTTAGTAAGGGCTATCTTATAGTAATAAGGGTTAGAGTAAAGCTTAGAGAGATAGTTTAAAAAGATAGCTAAGTTATAGTAAATAAGATTACCTTTCTTAAAGAATAAGGTAACCTTAGCCTAAATAAAAAACAAGAGGTTTTAGTAAATAAATATCTACTAGTTTATAGCAAAACTAATAAAATTATAATTTGCCTATAGCTTATATACTATAAAGAAGCGCTAGGCATTAAAAATAAATTATTTACTATTATAAGGAGAGCTTATTAGAATTAGCTTATAGTAAACTAAGAGTATAGTAAGAGATAAAAGAAAGTTAGTTACCTTAGAAGGGAGAGTTATATTAGTAGGTAAGGGAAGGAATATAGCTAAGGTAGTAGTAGTAGTAGATTAGATTATATAATTAGTAGTAGCCTATATAGCCTAAATTACTACTATAGTAGTGTCTTCCTACTCTTATATAGTATTAAGGCGCTATTATATAGCTATAAAGGTATTACCTTATATAGTTAGGGTTATATTAATATAGTTAAGAATTACTATTATATCTTTTACTATAAGAGAAGCGGGTTTATTAGCTTATATATTTATGTTTATATCTAAAGGCATATTAATTTATTTTAGTAGCTAAAAAAAACATAAGGCTAGAGAATATTTTTTAAATATTATAAACTAGCCTTATTACTACTACTAATAGGCATTAGAATACTATTAAAAGATATAAAAAGAAAGGAAGGAAAGGTAATATAAAGACCCTATTATGCCCCCTTTATACCCTTACTATAAATACTCCCTTATTATTATACGTAAGCCCTACGCGCAAGGTAAGGTGCGTATAACTACTAATACGCACCCGCATCGGCCCCACATTAGGCAAAGCCTAATACCATTACAAATATAGCATATATGCTTTATATTATTTTATGTTATATATATATACTATATTATTTTATATAGCATATATATTCTATATTATTTTATATAGCATATATGTACTATATTATTTTATGTAATATATATACACTATATTATTTTATAAAGCATGTATGCACTATATTATTTTATAGAATATATATGCACTATGTTATTTTATATAATATATATACACTATATTATTCTATGTCGCATGTATGCAATATATTATTCTATGTTGCATGTATGCACTATATTATAATTCATTCTGTATATACCCGTGGCACCTGACACAAGAAAAGACTGAAATATAACAAGGGCATTTAATTGGATTAAAGATAAGGAATCGCTTGATTGATTGTTGAGCCAAAAAGCCCACCAAAAGTAAAGCAATAATATAATTACAAAAAGACTCTCGCAAGCAGCAAATTTGGAAGGCCCTAGGCACCGCCAGGTCTGGCGCAAAGTCGGTCGATAACAAGGCTGAGCTCGGCTAGTTGCTTGGTTAGCTCCGTCGGTAACTTGAGGGTTTGACTTTACGCCTTGCGCACACCCAGAAGTTTGGCGCTTGCCGCCTTCTGCTCACCTCGAAGTTTAGCGATTTCCGCCTTCTGCTCATCTAGAAGTTTGGCGCTTTCAGTCTTCTGCTCACCTAGAAGTTTCGTGGTTTCCGCCTTCTGCTCGGCCAGTTGTTTGGCGCTTTCCGCCCTCTGCTCACCTAGAAGTTTCGTGGTTTCCGCCTTCTGCTCGGCCAGTTGTTTGGCTCTTTCCGCCCTCTGCTCACCTAGAAGTTTGGCGTTTTCCGCCTTCTGCTCACCTAGAAGTTTGGCGTTTTCCGCCTTCTGCTCGGCCAGTTGTTTGGCGCTTTCCGCCCTCTGCTCGGCCAGTTGTTTGGCGCTTTCCGCCCTCTGCTCGGCCAATTGTTTGTTCTGCTCGGTCAGCTGCTCGCACAACAAAGTCAACTGATTCTGCGTCGTAACTGAAATGACACTAGCATTTTGTCGCGCCCTCGTGCGACCCCGTCCATAATCTGACGCTGCCGAATCTTCGTCCATCGAAGCATCTTCCCCAAGGTCCGAGGTTGTAGCTGGGATGAGGTTTGTGCTTTGGGGCTTGAGAGAGCTGATGGCAGCCCGAATGCGAGCCAAGTGCTGCGGTGCAAAGAAATCATAAACATTTCGAACAAAGTTGTAGGGCAGTAACTCCGGAAAGACGCCGTTGGTCCTGAAGTTCATCATTTTAACTGTTTCACGATGAAAGGTGATCTTCTGCGGCGCGGGCTGGCTGTGACAAAGGGCAAAGTGAGCGTATAGACCGGCGAGGCTCGCGGTGTGAGAAACCGAAAAGACAAGCGCTTGGCCATGCAGATCTTTGAGCATTTCTGTAGATCTCCAACCGTACGCTGCTTCGTAGAGCTTGAAAATGGCGTTCACGGCAATGGCTGCGCTGTGTAGGTTTTGGGCGTCGGCTTCACCCAATGGTCTCTGAGCCGATTTGACTTCACAAACCAGAAACGGAAAGTAAGTGTTTTGCGTGACGCTCGTGGGCGTAGTGGGTGTAGAGTAATCTTGGAGCTTCTTCAGCTCCTCTTTCGAGAACGCATCTCGACGCAGTCCGATCGTCACGTCTGGCTTGGGACGTGTCCATCCCATCCTTGCGCATCCTGTCCAATCCGTGTTGAGCTCCTCTCCGTACCATTGTAAGCCGGTCTCGCCACGCATAAAAAGATGCTCTGGTGATGGAACCACGTAGGGCGTGACATCTCGAAAGATGCGCGCCTCGTTGAGTTGTTCGGCACGACAAGACATTTCCCTAAATTGTTCTGGAGGGACGGCGGTGTGCTGTATATCTTTGAACCGCTCATTAAGCAAGCTTTTGCACAATTCCCTACTGGCAGAATCCATCTCTCCAGTTTCAACATTGCTGATGCCAAATTCTGCAAGTTGGTTGTATCGCTGTGTCCAATTCGAAGAAGACGGGCTGCCACTCCCGCTCTGGCTCCTTCCCCTTTTCCGTGAGGGACTGTCCATGGCACAAGAGTTGCGAGCGTCCGGCCACTTGTTATATGTCGCCCAGTAAGCGACGGGATTCACGTCCTCTTGTTCTTCTTTCGAATAATTCTGTTCTGCGTGGAGGAGTTGCTGGCGCTTCCGTGTTGCACAAGGAGATGAAGTGTCGAGTTTATGTTTTTGGCCAGTCTGCACGACAGAAGGTGAGGGGTCAGGGAGGAAAGGGGGAGCAGGCGAAGCGACGTTGCCGCTGGCTACGCATGGGTCAGGCATGGCGTTTCCAGGTCGAGACTGCAGATGGACAGAGGTCGCGAGGACAGAGGGGATGAACAGCAGGACCGTGGGGGCGATTGGCGTTGGAAAGGAAAGGAAATCAAGTCGTGTCTGAACCGTGATGTATACATGCATGTACGTGTAGTCAAGCTGACCAATCAATACGCAGTGATGCTATGATGGACCCCACAGAAAGTAGGACAATTTTCTGCGGCTGCGGGGCTCACCTGCATGTGCATATGCACTTTTTTATTCTCCTAGGAAGGAGAGGGGATGGGATGAGCGCGGGCATGCCGTGAACGACTTAGTGTGGAAGGCTCGTTCGTTGCTATGATGTCGTCGACCTGACCGCCATTTCAACAGAGAGAAGACGTCACTTTCAGCGAGCATTAGAATCATTCCATTGTCAACCTCTTTGTCAAGACCTCCATCAAGCCCAAGGACCTTTGTGGAAGCTTGCCTTTTGACTAAATCCCTTCGCTTCAAGGGCGGTTAGGCAGAGACCTTCGACAGTAACTACTTCCTTTGTGTGAGAATCACAATGGAACGCCCTGACCACTGCCAGTCACATGGTGGGTGCCGAATAACCCGACCCTTGACAAGCGAGCCCGAAAAGGAATAGAGGAAGAGATGGGAAGGGGGTAAAGCCTGAAGATTTTTGTAAAAAAAAAATGTTTAGCTTCTCTTTGATTGAGCGTGTCATCCTTAGTGCAGGGGCCATGCTAATCTTCTCTGTGTGAAAGGTTAGCACGAGGACTCGAACCAGGGATCAGTGTGCGAGAGGCGATTGTGGAGACTAACCTGTATCGTTTCAAATAAACCAAATGCCCGAAGGCGACAGTGGGTATTTTACCTAGAGCTATATACCCTAGTCCACATGCCCCGCATTGCGGCGGCGGCGACAGACCTCCCCCTCTTGATTGAAGAGAGGTTGTTCTGTCGCTGTTGTTCTGTCGCTGTTGTTACAACGTCGGCGTATTTAATTTGCCACTTTGTGTTTCTTATTCTGCTCAAGGCTTTTTCTTTTGTTTTGCCTTATTAACTTTCTACCTTTTTCCGCACTCTTCTCAATTGACAGCATCGGCAGCCCTACCCTACATCCCAACCTCCTCATCCACCCTCTCACAAGATAAACACCCGCCACGCCCACCCTTCGCAACCCATCTCCTACCACAGAAAATAAGAATGAAGAAGAATACAGGAAGAAAGAGCGGGATAGGGATAGAGGGGAAATGCAAAGAAACTACAGACACCCCCCCCCCTTTCTGCATGACCATCCACCATCCACCGCACCCGCTCGGACCGCATACCCCAACTCGTGGGCCAAACAACGTCCTTCATCTCCTCATCACGCCAAACCCTCGCTGCTCCCTCCATGACCGCCCCGATCCATCGCCACGCCGCAACGTCCATGCACACACCTGAGGAGCCCCGAGACCAAGCCGCTTTGCGCTGTGTGTGCCCAAGGTAGCACCACCACGGGGTCTGTACTCTGTCTCTGTGTCTCTGTATGCTATGCTATGCCGACCGCCATTGCCGGGGGGCTTGTGAGATGGAAAATATGAAATGCCCCGTGTCGTAGCAACGCTGCCAGAACGTCCGTCCATCCGTCCGTCCGTCCGTTCGTCATACATCACACACACGCGGGGCTGGCTGTGCGACTCGAAAAGACCAGAGGAGGGAGAAAGTGCCGTGGGAATCAACAGAAACAGAAAATGGTATATATTGTGTTCTGCCGTAACAAAAGACTGCACTCCGTATCGCGATGCAGATTCCCGGACAAGTGTGAGTTAAAAAGGACAGGAAAAAAGGAGAGGAAAGAAAGAAGTGGAGGAAAAAAAGACGATTAAAAAAGAGAAAAAAAAAAAAAAAGGGTGATTAAAAAGACCCAGTCTAATATGCTATGCGCCCAAGAAGAAGCATGTCCAAAAGAAGCATGTCCAAGAAAAAAAGCATGTCCAAAAAAAAAGCATATCCAGAAAACCCGCATGCGGCGAGTAAAAAACATGTCCCGCCCATGCTTCAATGATAAAACATTAGACGCGGCGAGCGCTTCCAAACCCGTCCTTCTCTTCTCAAGCCCAATCCCACCAAAGCTCAACGACCTCGTCCTTTGGCGCCGATCCACGCCCGCCCGGCCGCGTCGCTCGGTGCACGTAGACCTGTCGCAGGTGGTCGCCCACGAACTCGGCATCAATGAGGAGGAAGCTCTTCTTCTCGCCCTCCGGCACCCGATCCCGCATCGGACCCAGACTCCATTCCCAGGCGTCGCCCTTTCCGGACTCGGTGAACGTGCTCTCGGTGCGGTCCAGCTGCAGCTTCGCCGTGCCGCTCCTGTACGTCGTGATGCTGTACCCGTTGGCCAGGAGCGTGTCGGGCCCGAAGCGCCACCTCTGGAACAGACACCCTCCGCACGCCTGGGCGACCTTGGCCATCTTATCCACCGGCGCCTGGTGCCATGATTTCCAGTGGTGCAGGCTGAGATGCCACTTCCCGGACTCGTAGAAGCCGGCCATGTCGCCCTGGAAATCCAGCTGGTGCAGGCCCTTGATCTCGGTGAAATTCGTGCCCGTCTTCTCCTCCACGCAGTATCTGAGCATGCCGTCCCCTTCGCGGATCCGGCTCTCGTCGAGACAGCTCTCGACGTGAGGCTCCAGGAGTTTCAAGAGGGGCACGGAGAGGAAGATGCCGCCGCCGCCATAGGCCATGTGCCCGTGGAACTCGACCGCATCTTTGTTCTCCGACAGGCCACCGACGTAGGCCGGGACGGAGGCGTCTTGCTTGTCAAAGACCTGCGCGACCGGGTAGAGGGAAGGGAAGAAGGTATCGTCGTCGATGATGACCCCCCACTTGGTGCCGGGTCCGGCATGCTGCAAAAGCTCGCGAACAGCGACGAAATGTTGCTCCTTCACGCCAATGGACGTGTTCCGAGGTCGGATGCCGGTAAAGTGAATCCCGGATCGGTTGAATTGCGATGTCAGCGTCGTCAGTTGTCGATTCGACAGATGTTGGTCAGTGACGATGCCAATCAGCCGGGCCTTTGTGCCCTGCAGCCAATGCTTGAACTGAGGAATCGACTTCTCCAGCCTCTCGGTAGAAGAGGCCACCCCAAACACAAACTCTGAGTAGTCCCTCTGAGGGTATGGAAGGGGCACCTGCACGGGTATCGGTTCGCACGGGCTCTCTGCCGGCAGAGAGCCATTGCACGCGTTTCTCAGATCCAGGACCCTGCTGGCGCGCTCTTCGAGGAGTGGCTTCGGGTTTACGCCGACGTCTGCTCTCGAGTTGGCAGCTTTCCTCACGCCGCGCAAGCACCGTTTCTGGTACACGATTTGCCTGGTGAGATTGTATTCGGCTCGCCGCAAATAGTCGAGGTCGGAGCGACACGGCTTTGCGACGCGCAGGCGTTCCGGCAGCGCGCCCTCCAGCCCCAGCGGGAGAACGTACTGCAGTCGGGACTCTGATCGCTCGAACGCGCCCCAGGCGAGTAGGACAAGGAGAATGGTGCAGATGAGGAGGATGGCGGGCCTCCGCCTGGTTCGCCTGCGAACTGAAACCTTGAACGGTCGAACAACAATTCCCATCGTAGGCTGGACCGGACGCAGAATGATGTTTGAGTCGAGGACAGCCAAGGGCGGCGATGACTGATGGTGGAAAAAGGAGGAGTGCCTGTTGATTGCTCGCCAACACCTGGCAATTTAGCCTATACGACAGGCTCTCGAGTCTCCGCTGAGAAGGGGGGGAAGGGGGGTTGTTGTTTGTCGGGAATAGTAACGAGCGAATTGTGGCATCCAACCACTGGGGAAGCTTCGTGGTGTTTCAGTCTGCCGTCGGCATTGTCGTGGGCACTCGTGGGCACTCGTGGGCACTGGGCACTGGGAAAGGGAAGCCGCGGAGCGTCAGATTTGTGTGTCTCGACCCTCGTCTCAGTACCACGTTGCGCCAAGGCGGGCCAGAGCAAGATCGGAAAAAAAAAAATTAAAAAGTTCGGGAACAGGGTGACACCGGGGGGGGGGGGCCTGGACGAACCTAATAAAGTAGCAAACGAACCGAGATGCGTTGGGTAGGTCGGCTGTAGCGCGTCAAGCTACACTAGTAGGTGTACGTGTGCTCGTCGAATCGTCGAAGCCGAACCGGCGAATCCCACGCAGCCCCTTATTTTGGACGCGCGCAAGCCAAAGAGTGGCGGCGGTGGCGGCGGTGGCGGCGGTGGCGTCTGGTCCTGCGATGGATTCTCCCGAGGACTCTGGCGCCTGCTACTTTCTGGTTTCTGTACGAACCTGGTCTGGTCAGGAACGGGAGTGACAGAGCGGGATGGCCGTACAGCCATGGCACACTTGTTACTTGTACAATGCAGAGCTATTGACGAGTCAGGCGCTCCATGTGGCTGTCTGGATGGAGAAGGTGGATGAAAAACTTGAGAAGAAAAGGACAGTCGAGGCAGGTGACGATCCGTCCACGGCCGTGGCGTCGATTCGTCTGGGCCGTGGCGTCGAGGGGGCGTGGGTCTTGCGGTCTCCAATCAGCGCGTCCATCGAGCTTCGTCTGGCTGCACCCGTCAGAGACGTTCGCGGCCCTGCCTTATCTGAAGACTGAAGTCATCGCTTTCGGCTTGGCGGCTGCCCCCCCATCTTTGCTTCTCGTACCCGATCTCCGCCCGAGGCATGGCGGCAAACATCCGCCGCCGCTTCCTCACGGCTCTCCAGGCCAAGAGGCTGCACGCGCAGCTCATCGCCCCCTCGCTCCCGAGCCAGCCGACCATGCTGGACTCGGCCGTCGACTCGCCCATGAACCACAAGCACTACCACGGCCAGACCGACGTCTTCCAGCTAGCCGGCACCCTTGCGGAAAAGGTGCTCCTCAACCACCCGTACCAGGATGGCAACAAGCGAACCGCTCTCTACGCCGCAGACGTGTTCCTGAAGATGAACGGGTACCAGCTGGGCGGGGGCACAGCAGCAACGGCCGCCACCGACGACGCCGACGATGATGATGATGATGGCGCACATTTCGACGAGAGGCTTGCCAATGCGCATGTCCTGGTTGCGACCCGCCAGTGGACGTCGGACGACCTGGCGAGGTTCTACGCCTCCGTGGCCAGGCCGCTGGACGAGGCGAGCAGAGAGGTTCAATCTCGCGCTGGCAGAGACGCGGTCGAGTGTTGACGGGGCACTGGAGGTAAAACTTGCTCGGCAGAATGGTTGCCTGCTGGATTCGGCGTGCTGGATTCGGCCACGGTATGGGCCGGCATAGGCACAGCTACAAACAAACACACACTACTTCTCAACGTCTTTGCCTGTGGACGGGCACATCCGAGATGCCGGATGGCCGCGTGGACAAAACCTAGTCGTATCTTCACAAGCCCAGCCCATTGGCATCGCAAGTAAAGGGCTCTTCCTCTTCTTTTTCGTCCCTTCTGTCTCTGCCACGATGCACAAATAGCTCCAGCCCGTCCACTTATCTATCATTCAAGAGCTCAGCTACCCCCTTCAGCCTCTCGTGACTCTCATGCAAGGATTCCTGGAAATAGTCTGCCAATGGTGGAGATGTTATACGCTGAGTTGAAGGCCATTTCGAGCAGGAAAAAACACACACCCTCCAGACCAAAATAAAGAAAAAAATTCCCCCGACTCACGGTCAGTCGTGCCATCCAAGGTGATGGCGTGCGACGCTCCCCACAACCACAGAGTCGCAGGGCTTATATCGGTTCCGTTCTGTCGCGGGAGATGCCGCTCAATCGCAACCCTCGGATACGGTACCGCCGCTTCGGAGACGAACAAAAGACTCAAATCAACTCCCGCCACTGGTGTGCCGTGCAGTCGGAGCTTGTTGGGGCTACGCACCGTGCGCAAAATGCAGGGTATCATGGTGGAACGCCAGTGGCATCTTCTCGGGATGCGACGCAGGACCAGCACGGATTGCGCCCGTCTGCTGACGGATGGCAGACCCGAGGGCGAATCCCGCTTCCCTGTCCAGTAGAATGAAGGCCTGATGAGGCTCGCCGATGAAGATGTCGAGTTTCCGCTTGTCGAGAGATCCCTTTGCGTCGAGGGTGATGAACTCCGCCGCGGCGCCGTGCAGTGCCCTGCGCGATGGACCCATTCGGCGGCACTGCAAATGCAATGGCGGGATCCGGCAGGAACGGAGTTGTGGCGAGAGCAGGCGAGGCATTGTCCCTGGCTGGTGGAATTGACACCTGCATGCGTGACAGATGGCCGAGTGGAAATGTGTCGACAGAGCCGAGTCTGGTGGTGGGAAAAAAAAAAAAGACATTTCCATGTCAGCTGCTGCTGATTGGGTGCTTCGTGCAACGGGGGCTTTGGGACCGGAGCGTCGCGGCCGTTGCCTGACGTGTGCAACCTGTCGCTGCTCCCTCGCAACCCGCATCACGAAAACATGACGTGCTTTCATGCCCTTCCAAACGGCCATATCTTGAGCATGCATTCGCTGAAAACTGCTGCTCACTCGTCGTTTCTTTTCTCGTCGCGTCAACCAACATGGACACACTCTTCGGTGCGGCTAGCCACACCTCTTGGGGATGGCAAATTGTCAGCGCGGATCCCCTTGCATCTGCTGGCATCTGCCTCGCTCTATTGACAGTCGCATGCGCCTTTGTACGCATATCTCAGTCCTGCGTCAGAAGACGCAAGGCCGCACAAACGACATGTGAAAAGGGCTCATCCGGGGCAGATGTTGCTAGTCTGGCCATCCAGCCGCTGCACAACTTTGACTGGAAGGCCAAAGAGCCCGTCAAGTACCTGCCCATAAAGCCCGTCTATCATATCTCAATGGGCAAGTGTGTCATCTTGCTCCTTTTACACGGTAGCAGCGGATGGGCATCCTTGTTTGCTAATGCGGCCCGAAGCATTGCAGAAAGATGCCCCCTCAGACCTCATCACCATTGACAGAGACTATCTGGACAGGATCACACTCCGACGCCGTCTGATCAGCCAGAAAGGGTCCGCTGTCCACGGCTGCTTACCCCGTGGTCACGGATCCGTGTCCGAACTGTACGCCTACCTCCTGCGAGACTATCTCCCAGTGCGATACCCCACCATATTCAAACCATCTCCCGATGGCTGCCGGTGTGAGAACCTCGTCACGGGGAAAGCCTTCTCTCTCGAGCCACCGGCGGCTCCCACCGCAGCACTCCGCGTATTGGGTGAATCGGTGGAGGAGGACATGTTCTTGCTGCATGGTACTCCGGAGGGCCATCTCTGTGTGGCCTTTGTGTGTTGCTTTCCCTTTGGCTTCGATCCTTCTGCGAAATTCGGCAACTTGCTGAAAGATATCCACGCCCCGGTGCCATCGTATGACATGATCGGGGCCAGCATGGAAAGATTTTTCTGCAAATTGCAAGTCGGGAGGAGTGTGAAGCGTCTCAACGTGAGTATCGCCCGGTTCTTCCCTAATGTGTGAAAAACGGTACCGACCATGGTGAGAGCTGGATGAAATGTGACTAACGATATTTGCAGTGGACTATCCAAACCCACGACCAGCTCTACTCACCAGGCAGTCACACCCCCTATGAGACGGCAGAAGTAGACCCTGATGAAAGCGTAGATCCAGACAGGGTATGACAGTTTCTTCCCTCCCCCCCTCGACCCCCTCCCAGGGGTAAGACAAGTGATCATGAGCTCGAGGGGCTAACTATTCTTTTCTTGATTTGCTTCGGAACTTGCAGACATTTCTCCGAGTTGAGCTCCAGACCTTGACACGACTCCCCAAGACGCAGGCTGTCTTGTTCTCTTTCAAGACGTATTTGTATAGTGTTCGACGGATCAGGGCGGATGGCTCAGGCCCGGAGCTCGCAGACGCCATCGAGGGTCTGAAGTCGGGGAATGCTCCTGGTATGCAGCGATACAAGTCCGCGGTGCGCTGGGGCAAGCCCGTCTGCGAGTATTTGCGGTCCGCTCAGGACGAATGACCTGCCCGCCATGAGAGTCTCCTGGTGCCGGTTCAAAGTAGGAAGTAGGTGAATGTAGCACATGTGCTCAAAGGATGTGGTCGAAATCTGAGACTTGCCATGTTCGTCGTTCTCATATGGGCAGGGATCTGGGGCGGCCCAAGAAATTGTGAGCTCCAGTCCCGGTCGTTGCCCGAAGTAGCTTGGGCTCTGGTATGGATCATATTCCATATGGATGGGGACTCGAATCCTGGAATGCCGCCGTCCGTGGTGGCCGGACCAGGCAGGCACACTGGACTCTGGAGACTGACTCTGGAGACTGACTCTGGAGACTGACTCTGGGGACTGGAGTCTGGTGGTCAAGCCACAGCTCACTTGCGCCCTCTGATGTGTTTTTGATTGTCCCGTTCCCGCTCCCGCTCCCCACGTGACAAGGCTGTAGGGTGGAACAGTCCAATTCAGACGGCCCATTGGTCATAACTTATCATGAACCCACTGGTTATGTGCCCATGTGTGCAGTTGCAGATGTGGCGCGCCATGTGGCTCGGGCCAGTCTGCATCTTTGTTCCTCATCCTTGTTCGGCAGACAGACGCCAGCCGCGCGACCTGCGACCTGCGACCTGCGACCTGCGACCTGCGACCTCCGCCCTCGTTCACAACTCCGCAGCCAACAACGTCGCTCGCCCATCGTCGGGACGCCCCCCCAACTTCTTTTCTTCATCTCCCCCCCCAACCTGGCATCGGTCCCGAAGTGGCTCCTCGATCGTGTCCAAGCTCTCGCATCCCTTCCGTGTTCAGTTTCCCCACATCCTGCTCCTTTCATCCTGCAACGTCGGGTTCGCTGCATATCACGATACCCCAAGCAGACCAAACCGCCTTTTGACATTGTCCACCACCGGGCACTTGTTCTCATCGCCGCACCTCTTCTTTGCGGTCAGTCGTGCGGTCAATCGGTGGCTTTCATCCTTTGATAACGCCTGCAGGCAGCCTCGCGTTTTGCCGCCCATACCTTGATTTACCTCTCCACCTTCTCTCTCTCCCCTCTCTCTCTCTCTCTCTCTCGTCTTTGTGTCTACGTTTCCGGCCGTTGGGCAAGGTCATTTCAGTGGACTCAAGAGCGTCTCTGCCGCAGGATATGCTCTAGGACATTTTAGCTTGGTTATTTTGCATTTTTTTTTTCCTGGTCCCTTGTTTTCCTGTCCATCTTATATACCCCCGCGAGCCTTTTTCTGTCTTTGCTGTTCAAGTCCTGTTATTCCCGTGGTCCTTCTTCTTCTTCTACTTCCTCTTCCTCTTCGTCTTGAGCTTCCTCTACTCATTTGGCAAACATGTCTATCCCTCGTACGTATAACCTCTTCCCAACCCCCAACCATGATCATGGGCTGTGATTAATCTTAAAACGCCCGAAAAGTGGCTTTCGGCGAGCGCCAGCGCTACACGGAGATTATTGACGACATTCTGGCTACTGCCGACCTCGAAACCATTTCTCGCAAAAAGGTTCGGCAGGGGCTAGAAACTCGTCTCGGTGGGAAGGATTTGAGTGAGCAAAGGGTATGGAGGATCATTCACACCATCCTTCTACCTGCCGTCTTTTTGCTCGCGCGGGCGTGCGTACTGACAGACCGCAGGATGCCATCAAGCGGTTGATCGAGGCGCGCTTCGACGCCGTCTCTGGCGCAAGCCCTGATGACATGACGACACCGCCTGTCCCAGAGACAGCTGGCCACCCAGAGACAGCTGGCCACCCAGAGACAGCTGGCCACAAACGGTCCAACGGAGTCGCCAACCACGATGTGGCTGACGCCGATCCGTCCGCCTCCCCCGAACCGGCCAAGAAAAAAGTGAAGCGGTCGTCACCGTCCGAGGATGCGGACGCGCGACTTGCTGCACAGCTCCAAGCACAGGAAAACAGCCTGGCGCGCGGTCGCACCACCCGCGGGGGCGGCGATCGAGCAACAAAGAAGCGCAAGGCCCCTCGGAAAAAGAGTGCCAAAAAGGCTCGGAACGACGACGAGAGCGAGGTTGACGGAAGCGCAGACTCGGGCGTCAAGAAGCGCAAGGCTGGGGGTGGCTTCCAGAAGCCCTTTAACCTGAGCTCGACGCTGTCGGAGCTCTGTGGAGTGACTCAGGTAGGTCCAGAACCCGCAGCAAGCAAGCCGCCCGTCATTAACGCCAGTGTTCCTAGCTTTCGCGTCCTCAGGTGGTCAAGCGTCTCTGGGAGCACATCAAAGCGAATGACCTCCAGGACCCCTCGGACAAGCGCCAAATCCGTTGCGATGCGAAAATGCAAGCCGTGTTCAAGCAAGCCAGAGTCGACATGTTCAAGATGAACAAGGAAATCGGGAATCATCTGTACCCTGTCGAGGAAGCGTAAACACCCGGGTCCTCAAAACGGAAGTGCCTTTTTTATTTTCCCATGTGACTGCATAACAACCCAACAACAGGTTCCTTTTTATCTTTTCCACGGCTTTGGCGCCCAAGGGAGTATAAATTGACGACAGTTGAGATGGAAACTGTCCAGTACTTCTTTTCTTTTTTTTTTCTTGGTTATTCCCATCGTTACTTTTATTTTTCTAATTTTTCTTTGTTTCTTTTGCTCTTCTTTGTTCGTTATATAATGGTGATTTCGTTATTCCGTTACTTTTCAAAACAATTGATTTCAAATTTATGGGCCGGCGGGCATGGATTGGCGAGGGAAATGAAGATGTGGGATTTCATTCATGGCTGCGGGTTCTTTTTTGTATGGTATATGGTATATGGTATATGGTTCATGGTTCATGGTTCATCTCTCATCTTGATTCTCCTCCGAGGTCGTCTTCTAGCCCGGCCCTTGCTGGGTGAATGGATGGATGGACGGACGGATGCGGGGCATGATTCTGTGCAAAAGGAAGGTGAAGTGTGTATGCGTTATGGCCAAGACGGGAGGGGAGAGGAAGGATTGGATGGGTGGTTGGTTGGTTGGTTGGTTGTTTTTCATTATATTTACAAAAAAAAAATGACATGATGGCGGACTGGAGGGGATCTTCTCGCTCGGTGAGGTACAAGGCGAGGTCTTTCTTGCCCGGGACGATGGGGCTCAAGTGGTGGATGGGATGAAATTTCATGAGGCTGTACTGCAGATAGCGTAGCGTTATGCTTTTTATACTTGACTTGCTTGATGCGCTTCTTGTGAAACCCGTTTTGGTGGTTGTTGCTCCTGCCTCCTGCCCGCCTGCCTGCCTACGAGGCAGTTACATACCCCACGCGGGGGGGGGGTGGCTTGGCAGCCGGGACGGGCCATGCGTTCCCGGGCGCAGTGTACGACGGATGGGTCTGGTTTGAGATGCGCAGTTCTCGATCGATTCCAGGAAAAAGAGGAAAGAAAATTAATAAAAAAAAAAATGAACACATCGCTCAGTGCTGGCAGTGCACCGCGGTGATTCTTCACCGAACGGAGGAAAAAGAGATGCTCGCGCATGTTGCTGTGCCGCAGCGAGGACTCGAACCTCGGTTTCCAGTGGATTTGATGCTGCCAGACCACAAACTGGTGTCCTTACCCCTAGACGACTGCGGCGAATGGGATGTTGCATGCTGAGGCAGCTGCTTGTTCTGGTACATGAAGCTTGAAAGAGGGGTCTGCCAGTGCCCATCTGCATTGTGCTGTTTCCAAATCATCCATGTCGAGGCTGCCTTTCTCATCTACCTATGTATATGTATTTAATTATTGTATTTCTTGTGTCTCTTCTTCTGAAAGCAGAGAATTGCACACTCGGCTTGGTGCGTTTCCACACGCATGCGCAGTTCATCTCCATGCCCTGACTCGCCGTTGCACGAGTCACAGCCATGATGACGTTTTTGTTTTCCCAGCTTCAGGTTCAGTGCTGCTGCGTGCCCCTCGTTTTGCTGCCGGACTGGACAGTCGACTTCATCAGTCGGCCTGACTGGCCCGTCTGGGGCAAACGCAGACGGGTGCTGGCCCCTCCCCCCATTGGCTCATTGGACCACAGCCAGCCCTGGGGGCCCGTCGATGACAAAATTGGACTTTTCGTGAAACGTCTTTTTTTTTTTATCTTCTTTTTTGGCCTCCCCAACTCCTTCAAATCTACGTTTACCTGCTGGCCACAATCCATCCGTGCCCTCTTTGCCGGCAAAACTCGCGCCCATTCGGAGCATTCGACTTTCTTCTCGCAAGCCTTGCTTGGCTCTCTACCCTTCCCACGCACGTCATTGACCTTGCCACACACCGACGCCGACCGGTGCACCGACAGCCAGTTCCCATCGCAGAAGCGGCAGATGGCGGAAGGAGCATCCCCAGCGGGCCGAGGAGGTGACGGGACAGCAAGAGGAGGACGAGGCCGCGGCCGCGGCAGAGGAAGCTCTTCGGCTGGGCGCGGCCGACGAGGAGGCAAGGCGTCTTCAGACGGAAGGGGGGACGCTGTCCGGGACGGGGGCACGACCAAGTCGGGTGATGGAGGAGCTGCCCGAGGCGGAGGAGCTGCTGCTGATGCTGCTGCTGCTGGTTCTTCTGATGCTCCTGATGCTCCTGATGCTCCTCATGCTCCTCATGCGCCTGATGCCCCTGCGCGGGCTGCAGGTGACGGGGGCGACGCCGACGACGCCGACGCCGACGCCGAGGTGTGCTTCATCTGCGCGAATCCCGTGGCCCATTATTCCATTGCGCCGTGCAACCACGCTACGTGCCACATCTGCGGGTTGCGCATGAGGGCGCTGTACAAGACCAAGGACTGTGCGCATTGCCGAGTAAGTCCAACGGGGTGTCGAGGCCAGAAGAAGAGAGAAGTAGTAGAAGAAGAAGAAGAAGAAGAAGAAGAAGAAGAGAAGGGGTCATCGTGGACACAGAATCAAACACACACATGGCTGTGCGGTCGTGATGGCTGATGTACATTTATCTTCTCTTTTGCTCACCTGCACAGACGCCCGCCCCGTTCGTCATCTTCACGGACACGGCCGAGAAGCGCTTCGACGAGTACTCGGACCAGGACATCACCACGACCGACTCCAACATCGGCATCAAGTACACAAACGAGGACATTGTCGGCGACACGGTCCTCCTCCTCCGATACAACTGCCCCGACCCGGCCTGCGACTTTGCCGGGCTCGGATGGCCGGACCTGCACCGGCACGTCAAGGCGTCGCACCACAAGCGCATGTGCGACCTCTGCACGCGCAACAAAAAGGTCTTCACGCACGAGCACGTCCTCTTCTCGGACCGGGACCTCGACCGGCACATGCGGCGCGGCGACGACCGGCCCGGCGCGGCGGACCAGACGGGCTTCAAGGGCCACCCGCTCTGCCGCTTCTGTGGCGAGCGCTTCCACGACGACGACCGGCTCTACGAGCACTGCCGGATGAAGCACGAGCGGTGCTTCCTCTGCGACCGGCGCGACGCGCGCCAGCCGCACTACTACCGGGACTATGCCGCGCTGGAGGAGCACTTCCGGCGGGACCACTACCTGTGCTCCAACGGGGAGTGCATGGAGAAGAAGTTTGTCGTCTTCGAGTCGGAGCTCGACCTGCAGGCGCACCGCATTGCCGAGCACGCCGGCAGCAGGACCCTCGGCCGGGACGCCCGCCTCGTCGACATGTCTGCCTTTGACGTCCGGCAGCCGTACCAGGCCGAGGACCGGGCCGGTGGCAGGGCTCGCCGCGCCGGAGGCGGCCGGGGCAGGGACCCCAACGGGGATGCCGTCCCG